>BEXV01001118.1:93002-117889 GCA_003118195.1 Hemicentrotus pulcherrimus | reverse complement strand
TTTTCCTTTTCTAGATGCCTGAGGAGGAGGCCTTCTGTGTTCTCGTCAAGATAATGCAGGAGTACGGTATGAGAGAACTCTTCAAGCCCAACATGGCTCATCTAGGTCTCTGCATGTTCCAGTTTGAATGCATGATTCAGGTTGGTATACATCTTTTATTATTATTATTATTATTATGTATTTGGCGTCACCTGTGCCTGGGAGGTGAAAAGCGAACTGAATCACAGTAACCCTCAGGTCTCTCCTCCCGGTATAAGTGATTGAGGTTGTGCAGGTGGACCACTACACATATCATGCTACCGAGCAAGTGCTATACTGTGATAGCTTGTCTTCTGCAGATTTCTTCATGAATAATTCTAGGTAATCTGTTGCCAGATACGTTTTGTTTTAAATGTTAACATTAAAATTTGTACAAATATTTTGTACATGTACATGTAGTATTGCTGAAATATAATTTGATTTTTATGTTGCAGAAGAAAATAAATTCAATTCAATTCAATTCAAAAGTTAACTTTGTTCTTATCTACAGGACCTCTTACCAGACCTATTCAAACACTTTACGGCACAGGGCTTCCACACATCAATGTACGCGTCGTCATGGTTTCTAACACTTTTTGCCGTTTGCTTGCCAATCTCCCTCTCCATGAGAATCATGGATCTCTTCATCTCAGAAGTAAGTCTTTGTGTTAGTACTAATAACCCCAAAACTGGTAAGGCTCTCTATGCCTGGGGTTCCATGTTGATATTCTAATCTTTTGTTTAGCTTTTGATAGTACAGAGTTAAAGCTAATCTTCAGCTGTGGTATGGGAATCGTATTTTGAGAGAAAATTGCTATGATTTATTCTGGATTGTTCATCCTGCAGTAGATTGGTTGTTTGAAACAGTAAACATTACTGGGCATCATCTTTGATATAAACCACAATTTCCATTTGCCCATAGTGTCCTGTGTTAAGCACAACGTGTCTGGCCTTCTTACCTTGATTTCCTTATCTTTCTATATGCTCATCATTCAGTCCCTATACATTGTCTACCAAAATCGGTTGGCACTTGTCATTTATTTGTAATTTTTAACATCTTGAGAATCTATTTTCTAAGAACTCCAGCTTATCTTTATTTGCGATACAAATAATAGTCTGAACACAGGTGAAATTAGATGTTCTTTCTGTCTGTCTGTCTGTCTGTCTTTCGCTCCCTCTTTTTCTGTAAATCTGTCTGTCTGTCTGTCTGTCTCTCTCTCTTTCTGTGTGTCTGTATCTCTGTCCGTCTTTCTGTCTCTTTATTACTGTATGTCTGTCTGTCTTTGTCTCTCCATCCACCTATTTCTCTTGTCTTCACACTGAATTCAAATTCCCTCTTCACTGTGACTGTTTTAATGCATCTCTACATAGAGTTTTAAAAACTTTCTTTTTTGTTTCTCATAGGGTATGGAAGCTATATTTAAGATAGGAGCAGCCATGCTTCAACTCAACTGTGAGGATCTTCTGAGACTAGACATGGAGGAGATGTTAAGGGTAAGCTTCAACAGAAGTGTAATGTCTCTTTGTAACTGCATGGCTGCATTTAAAGATAAAGTTGAGTTCTGGTCATGCGATTGCATTGTGAAAGGAATGGTGTGGAATTGATCAGAAAAGGTTGATCATGTAGCATATAAGTATTGGTGTGTACTGCAAGGTTCTGGAATCATCCAAATGAATAAGAAACTTGTCCCAGTTTTGGTAAAAGTAACAAGCACTGTACACAGAAAGATGTACTGTCAAAACAAATAAAAATCAAGGAAAATGTATACCTTAATTTTCTCAAAATATTTGGAAATTGAAAAGGGATGATTGAAGGCAGTGATAGCAAGAGAGCTGAACCTGAGATACACAAAGGAAAGACAAAATTGGCAAACTAGTGTTGTAATTTAAATGGTGCACTGCTGGCTACCGGTGCATTATCATCTCAGTCATTTCCATTCAATTATGATGCCTAACTGAAAGTACATACTCACCACTCTACTGAAGAACATATCAGTGAAGCCCTAAATATTTGGTCTAAATTATCATCTTTTAAGTCACATCCATAGGCACATAACTTATGCAGTACAAAGGACAAACTAGATATAAGAGAAGCGTCATCTAATAACTGTCTCTTTTCAGTATTGTTATAGACGCACTTGTTTTCAAGATATTTGAAGAGTTTTATATTTTGTGTTTTAGCACTGTTAAGAGTTTTTTTCTCATTTCAGCGCAGTAGAGTATATTTATATAGTAGCTGCACTATATAAATCGATCTAATTATTATTATTATTATTATTATAAAAATGACATTTGCACACTAAGGGTTACTGCATTCTAAGGGGTTACTCTATCACTCTTGTGTTGAGAAACGCAGTGTGGATAAAGTGCCTTGTTTAATGACACATATACCATGGATAATAAGCCCCTTTTTCTTTCTGTCAATTCACTTTTAGTTTATCCAGAAACTTGCTCCAAAGATCCATGAGGATGAACCCGAGCATCTCCTCCAGTCTTCCTACCTCATCAAGTACAACGCCAAGAAGATGAAAAGGTGAGAATATTGTATGATAATGATAATGTTTCACAAAGAATAAGATTAACTTGAAGTTGGACATAACTATGGGAAGCCATTCATGCCACTGTTTGCTCTCACCATTTACTGGCATTGGTCTCTCAAGGAATGTACAAATCATGGTCACAAATCTACAGAATTTACATTTTTTTATCATTCTTAATTGAAGGGAAAAATGTTATCTCAGGATCATAATGGTGAGAGCAAACAGTGGCATGAACAGCCTGCCATAGTTAAGTCCAACTTAAAGTCGATCTTAGTCTTTGTGAAACACTCCCAGGGCATCCTATGTCTGTGACACAAAGGACTCAGTTAGATACGATTCGGAAAAACCAGTTTTTTTTCCTCCATGGATGACGTAGAGTGTAATACACACATCACATATCTGTATCTTATATCACAGAGCTCACTGAATACACACAGGGCAATCGTCACCGTTCATGCTTCAGTTTACTGCATCATATTTGAAAGAGCCTTAAATTTCGCTTGGAATTAAATGGAAAATATACATTGCATTCCTCTAAATAAACAAGGTTATATTATTTTAGATATTCTGAAGAGAGTGTTTCCCAAAAAAATCATTAGAAATAGAGCTAGGACATTTTTTGTTCTCACAGCAATAGACAACATAGTCATGACGAAGCACAACAGGGGTGCCATACCCATTTCTTATATTTATTTGTTTACATCAAATATGACACTTTGATGTATNCAGTCAGTCACTCGATAGTGTCTGACAGTGAAGTCTAGCAAGTAAACGGGTTTCCTTGCATAATTTGAATATGAGGACACTGCTAACGTTTAAATTGCACAGATAGGACATACATGACATATTGATAATTCCTGCAAAGTTCTACAGCATTTGAGGTTGGCTGCAAAAAGGACATAGTACCTTTAAGATACAAATAGTATTCTAAATACAGGTACATGTATGAGTAGACCAGTTGATGCAAGTTTAGTGCATTCAATTACACACATCAAGAAGTTAATTTTATAGGTAATAGTTCTGGTAGCGAAAATGTGTTGGGATGAAACTGAGTCTCATATTATCCCCAAAAAACAAAACAAAAATGTGCTAGATGGTTTGATATTCTGTCTTTGAACCTTGATGAATTCTTGATCAAATTTCAGGAAAAACTCTTGTAAATTGAGGTTAAGGTTACCATTATATAAAAGGAGCTCGGTTTGCTCTCTGGCTCCTTTTCTCTCTCTTGCTCTTTCTCTCTCCATCTCTGTCTTTCTCTCTGTCTGCTTGTACATGTTGGTCACTGCCTATTTCTTCGCCTATTTTTGTCCCTATCTGTTTGTATGTGTGTCTCTGTGTCTGTCTGTCTACATGTATGTTTCTCTCTTGTTGTTTGTCTGTATCTCTGTCTGTCTCTGCCTATCTGTCTGTCTGTCTCTCTCTCTCTCTCTCTCTCTCTCTCAATTCATCTTTTTCTCTTGTCTTCACACTGTTTTCACATGCCCTTCTCTGTGACTAGTGTAATGTATCTCTTTATAAATTTAAAAAACATTTTTTTCTTCTTTTTTCTCCTAGGGTATGGAAGCTATATTTAAGATAGGAGCAGCCATGCTTCAACTCAATTGTGAAGACCTTCTGAGACTCGACATGGAGGAAATGCTAAGGGTAAGCTTCAACAGAACTTCAATGTCTCCTATAACTGCATGGCTACATTTAAAGATAAAGTCAAGTTCTGGTCATGCAATTGCAGTGTGAAAGAAACGTTGTGGAATCGATCAGAGAAGATTGATCATCTAGCAAATGAGTGTGTACTGAAAGGTTCTAGAATCATTTAAATGATATATAAAATATGGCTCAGTCTTGGTAAAAGTTACAAGCACTGGATACAAATGTAGGCTTTTACATGTCATATTTAGAATATGAAGGCATTTGAAGAGCCATGCTTTTCAGGGAACATTTTTTCTCTAATGTTCTTCCACACTTGCATTATTACAAAGAAAGCGCTCACAAATTATTTTTCACCTCTCCCCAGAACTCGACCTTCTCTTTAATGTCTCTTTATGACTGCATGGCTGCATCTAAAACACAAAATCACAACATTGAATGCTCACAAATTATTTTTCACCTCTCCCCAGAACTCAACCTTCTCTTTAATGTCTCTTTATGACTGCATGGCTGCATCTAAAAACACAAAAACACAACATTGAATGCGGGGCATGAAATACTAGGGTGAAAGAAACTTTGAGATGATATTTGAAGTGTAGGATTGTATAGTTAATAAAATAGGAATTTTGTTTGAGAGGTTTGCGAATCATCCAAAGTATTACAAATTCACTAATCATGCTGTATATCACCAACAATAAAAAGTGTATGGCACGGATGAGAAGACATGGGACTACACAAACATTTGGCGTCAGAAGTTTGTCCAAAATTGTACATTCTTTCTGATCATATTTTACATCCTGACACAGGTACTGTCAAAACAAATTTAAAACAAGGAAATGTATACCATAAGTTTCTCAAGACATTCAGAAATTCAAAAGGGGTTATTAAAGGCAGTGATAGCCTCAGTGAAAAATTATTTTTTTCTTCTTATGAGCTAGTGAAATAACATTTGCATACTAAGTGGTCACTACTATCAATCCTGGGTTGAGAGAAGCAGTGTAGATAAAGTGCCTCGTTCAATGACATGAATGCCATGAATGCTAATCCCCTTTGTCATTCTGTCAAATCCACTTTCAGTTCATCCAGAAACTTGCTCCAAAGATCCATGAGGATGAACCCGAGCATCTCCTCCAGTCTTCCTACCTCATCAAATACAATGCCAAGAAGATGAAAAGGTGAGATTATTGTAAGATATGGGGAGTGTTTCACAAAACCTAAGATCAACTCTTAGTTAGACTTAATTATGGCAGGCCGTTCATGCCACTGTTTGCTCTCACCATTTACTGGCATTAATCTCTCAAGGGATGTACCAATCATGGTCACAACTCTAGAGAATTTACATTTTTTTTATCATTCTTAATTGAAGGGAAAAATGTTATCTGAGGATCATAATGGTGAGAGCAAACAGTGGTATGAACAGCCTGCCATAGTTAAGTCCAACTTAGAGTCGATCTTAGCCTTTGTGAAACACTCCCAGGGCGTCCTATGTCTGTGACGCAAAGGACTCAGTTAGATACGATTTGGAAAAACCACAGTTTCTTTTCCTCCATGGATGACGTAGAGTGTAATACACACATCACATATCTGTATCTTATATCACAGAGCTCACTGAATACACACAAGGCAATCGTCACCGTTCATGCTTCAGTTTACTGCATCATATTTGAAAGAGCCTTAAATTTCGCTTGGAATTAAATGGAAAATGTATATTGCATTCCTCTAAATGAACAAGGTTATATTATTTTAGATATTCTAAAGAGAGTGTTTCCCCCAAAAATCATTAGAAATAGAGCTAGGACATTTTTGTTCTCACAGCAAAAGACAACATTGTCATGACGAAGCACAACAGGGGTGCCATACCCATTTCTTATATTTATTTGTTTACATCAAATATGACACTTTGATGTATGTAAAGACAGTTGCTGAAATAATACCTTTCCTTCTTTAAACATGTACATTGTACAAGTAACTCTACCATGCATCAACGGGAGCCGCTACTCAACAGATTGCCAATTAAGATTTCTGTTTTTATTCCATTTATTGTTTTTTGATACCCCTTATCTTGTTACAGGCTTGAAAAGGACTACTTTGCATTCAAGGAGAAAGAGACTGAGGAGCAGATTGAAATGAGGGTAAGTTCTGGGTACAGTAATGATTGAAAAAGATGATAAGTAGAGGGATACATGTACATGTTTATTAACAAAATCAGTGGCGTAGTGTGCCTCTGGATACAGTGGGGGCACTGGCACTGGGAGTAAATTCATGAAATAGAAATCGCAAGGGCATTGATTAGGGGAAAGGCTGTGGAAGATGGCCATTGCATCTTCCAAATTCCTCCTCCCTTGATTTATCTCCCCTTTTTTCTTTTTTCCTTTTCTTTCCTCAACCCCTGGAGAAAACTTTTCAAAGTTTAATATAACATTGAAGAGAGAAGAGTGTTGTATTAGTAACTATCTGAGGAGAAGTGGAAGGTTGATGTCAAGTTGGTAGACGTCCTGCAGGATGGATAAACAATATCAAAAATCAGGAAGGAAGAATGAGAGAAGCAATATTGAATGAGCACAAGAGAAGCCGATGGCCCGGGTGGGGCATGGCAATCAATTGCAAATCCCCCAAATCAAGCGTCAGTCTTGCTATTATTTTCAAATTTGCTATTGATCACAACTCGACTTTCTTCCAACACCCCATTAGTAAGAGAGAGAGTGAGTGGGAGAATAAAAGCTAGATCTAGTTAACTTAATTTAATTGTTAAAACTGTAATCCTAACAAAATTCTAGGAAATTTAGGAGACTTGTGGGGCTTTGCAAGAAAGTTGAGTTGCAATCGATCACAACTTTCCCCCTAAAGTAGTACTTTGAACAGAAATGATGCATTCTGCAAAGCAAGTAAAATACAAACATTCACCATATTTTTTTGTGAAAATCTTGCAGAGGCTCCGCACTGAGAACAGGCTTCTCCACCAGAGGATCCAGAACCTTGAGAAGGAGAACGAGCAGCTGGCCGACAAGCTGATCCAGGGCCAGCTCTCCTGGGCCCAGGAGGCTGAGGAGGTCTACGCCGTCCGCAGGGAGCTGGAGCAGACCCGCAACGACCGCAACACCGTCGCCAAGGAGCTCGAAGGAGCACAAACGGTCATCAACGACCTCAGAGAGAAGGTAGGACAGTTTGTTTGTACAGTCAAGCCTGTTTACAGCAACCGCCCAAGGGAAACACAAAAAGTGGTCTTTGTAGACAGGTTCCTTGAGTACTTGTTTCAATGAGAAAGCATTTTCAAGGGAAACAAAATATGTGCTTGTTGTAGACAGGTGGTCACTAAAGCAGGTTTGACTGTAGTTGAATCAGTCATGGTGGCCATTTCTCCATGAAGGACGGCTGTGTGCAGGTGTCCCCTCTCCGTAATGGTCACATATGTGCAGTGGGTACCTGTCTATAAAAGCCACGCATCCATAGTGGCCACCTCTCTATAATAAGTGTGTGCAGTGGGGACCTGTCTTTAAAGGCCACGCATCCATAGTGGCCACCTCTCTATAATGGTTATGTATGTGCAGTGGGGACCTGTCTTTAAAGGCCACGCATCCATAGTGGCCACCTCTCTATAATGGTTATGTATGTGCAGTGGGGACCTGTCTTTAAAGGCCACGCATCCATAGTGGCCACCTCTCTATAATGGTTATGTATGTGCAGTGGGGACCTGTCTTTAAAGGCCACACATCCATAGTGGCCACCTCTCTATTAAGACCACCCTGGGCCCTGTATCACAAAGGCTTGCTATCATTTGCAAGATGGCAATGGCCAATCAAGATCATCCTTGCATGCCTGTATTGTTCAAAGGTCTGACCATTGACCTATCAAAATCATTGTTTGTAACTTGCAATTGATCGCAAACATTTGGTTACAGTGGCTACCCCTCTGTACAGATAGCATGTGTATATTGGTCACCTTTCTCAAAAAGTCATCTGTTAATAGTGGCCACCTTTCTATAGAGACCTTGCCTTATCTTAGCTGGCCTTTGTGATCAGGTTGTATTTGTTCACATTCGTCTACTCAAACCTATCATAATTGCCATCTACCTTTAAAGATCACCCGTTCACAGTGGCCACCTGTCTATAAAGGGCAACTGTCTTGAGTGGCGAGTTTCTCTAGTCACTCTACATGTAGTTGGTCTTTATAAGCAGGTTATATTTTAACACACTTTCTTCTAATCAAACCTTTCAGAGTGGCCCCTCTCTATATAGGCCAACTGTCTGTAGTAACCAATCCACTACTTTCTTTAGGGTGCCTATATTAGCAGTTCATATTTCAATACACTCTTTACGTTTTTCCCTTTTTATAATGAAAGTCATACAAACTGCATATTTTCTTTAACTTTTAAACTAACTTGACTCACCAACACAATGATTATGCATGATAAAACTAACCCAAGTTAATAACAGCTTATGAAATAATGGCATTTTTCAAACTGTTGACTGTTTTTAACCTTTGATTTTATGTTGTTTATTTATCCATATTTATTTCTTAACTAACATTTTAACCCAAATTGTTTGTGCATGATTTCATAGATAACTCACAGTTTGTGCTCCAACATTTTTAAACAAATAGCAAGCAGTAGTATACATGACGTGAACAAATATAATTATGTGAAAAATGTATAACGAAACGCAAGGCATAGTACCAAGACTTGCTATGCAATTATAATCCGAATGCATTAGATTTATGATATTTTATTATCTCTAGGATGCGTATGGAGAGAGATTTAATTGTGTTAAAGCCCACAGAGCTTGAGCTCTGCTAGTAATCACATGACCATTCTCATCATGTGACCAATATTTTGTTAGGGTTTCTTACTAGTGAAAGAACTAAAACTTGGCTAAGCTGCATCTGACATGGCAGCAATTATTTCCAGCACTTTCCAGTTTGACTTGTACTAGAGTACATTTTTTCTGAAGAGGTTTTTTATAGTTACGCTTCAGAAAAGAGATTATTTAGGAGAACACTGTTAATAGAATAGCTTCAATATGTACAGTAGGTTGTGCTATAGATGTCAGTTCAATTCAGTGACATTATGCATCTTGTGAAAGAATTGAAAAAGTGAAGCATTAAAGTTATTCTTCAAGTAAATACATCTCAACATACTGTATCTGACTAGCAATTTGTAACCCTTCTTACCATCCTTAAACTCCTATAGCATTCTGACTTCCTGCAGTGTTTTTATGTGAACAAAAGCACCCCACCCCCTCCCAATTGCCGATATCTTTATACTGCTCTAATGCTCATGAGGTTTTGCACTCTTCTTTTTTTGAAACACTAACATTTTCCAAACAATTATACAGTGCGATAACAATCTTGTTCACACTTCTCTTGAGAAGAGACGTTCAGTACGACGTTTTGCTATGATGTACAGCCTGAACAATATTTCTAAGTCTGTGTCTGACTTTAAAATACTTACGTGTCTTGCCTATACTAATTCTGACAGAAATGCGTAGGATAGATTTTAAAAGAAACTTTCCTCATTTTCACAAACGATTTCCTTCATCATCTTTTGTCCAGTATTCATTGTCGTGTGTGTGTTTATGTCTTGTTTTGTATTTTCGTTGTCTAGTGATGTAAGAACATTTTTATTATGAAAAAATTGAATGATATCCAATTAAGAAGTTGATACATGTATATAATATTTTATGTTTCAAAGTTTGCCTTTTTATTCAGTTTTGGCACAATTTAACTTTGGCACAGTGTTGCTTTTCTTGCAAGTTATCAGCAGAAAATATATATATAGAAATTGAGCTTGTCCAGTTTGCTTCAAAATGCTGTAAAACAAAACAAAACAACTTACGACCTTTATAATGATGCGGTTGATCTCAGGTAAAAGAAAAATTTAATTTGTGATCTTTCCCATACTTAGATCTAAAGTAATAGTGTACCATCTGTGTTAGAACTTTAATTTATATATACGATAAAGATTTCGATAACCTAATACCAATATCGGTGTGAATATCACATCATTTATCTCAATGAAAATGAATGCTCTGTACTACTGGCTCTGGATGTGGTATAAAAGCCATCTGCCGGAATGCGAAGAGTAGATGAAAACATATAAATCCCACTTTTAATTTCTTCATCTTTCTTCTGATATACATGTACTGTACAAGTTAAACAAAAGAAGACGTTCTTGTCAATATGTCAGCAAAAGCATGTATGGATTTTAGAAAGAAGCTTTTGACTGAAGCATTGATTGTGATTTCCGTATTTGTTGACAGTGTTTAGGTTACAATGATGCCCTCACTTGTATGTACATGTTGACCACAATTAATAGGCCTACAGTGTACATGTATATTGTATAAAAAATCAGATTTTCCTCTCAAACTAATAATGATAGATTATTTCTTTTAATTTTAATTTCATCTTGATTTGAACTTCTGGTGAACCTCTTGTTTTCCTCCCCTTTTTTTTTTGGGGGGGGGGGGAGGAAAGGTGGGAGGTTATAAAATTACAACTCGGTCAAATATTACACTGAACAGCAGTTACTTTCTGAGCATTATCTAGCAACTGTAAACAAGTTTTTATACTCTCTGGTCTCTATATATTGAATGTAACAAGTCAGTTGTGAAGAAAAAAATATCCTGGAAATAATGAAAATAGTTCATTCGGAACGTCATCGTCATTGAATTGTGATCCATTGACCTCTCTCTCTCTATGTGTTGTGCAATTTATTTGCATAGAATTGAACAAACAAGCAATTATGATTTTGTGTACAGGTTTATTGAAAAACTGTTTACAGTTGTAAATCCTAAAGGTCACAATTCACAAGGGAGTTGTAAATGTTCTTTAATCTCTGATTTAACTTTTTATAGCTTGAAAGGCAGAATGCAAAGGCGAACAAAGGAAAATATATTGTTTCATTTTTGGAAATATACACTATAGGGTTACTAAAAGATTTAGTTGTTGTATCCTTCAAAATGTAAAGGCACATATTCTTTGTTATTGGATTTTGCCCGTATCCTGACTGTTTCTTATTCAAATTTAATACATATGGACAAATTTAATAAATGAATGATTTATTCCATTTTGTCTATATGTATATATTAGATTTGTTGAAACCATCAAGTTTAGCTGTCTATCCCTTGCTTGAATATACAATGAAAAAGTACATGTTGGTCTGCCAATCCAGGGGGGTGTTTCACAAAGATCTTAAGTTGAACTTATCTCTAAGTTGGACTTAACAATTATGGAAAGCCATTAGCATCCTTGAAAATATTTTGTAAAAGTTATTTAAAAGGCATATAATGTTGATTCAAATCATTCATATTTTCTATTATCATGGGAGATGTCATGTTCTTGATGTGGAATTCATGAAAAGTCTAAAATACTTGAATTTTTGCTTTTGAATATATTTTATTTTAAGGCTACAATGTACAAATGGCTCTCCATAATATTTAAGTCCAACTTAGAGTTAAGTTCGACTTGGAATCTTTGTGAAACACCCCCCTGGAGTCTCTCCATCATATCAACAATAGGTGGGACATCAGAGGGTAGGGAAATGAAGATTCCATTACAGGCTAGAGTAGTAGAAGTGATAAAGTGTTTACAGGTGTGTGTCATGTATTTTTTAGTAAAAGAGTGAAGATACAAATTCGGTTTGGAATTAGAAAGGCCTTTAAGTCTGCAAAAAATATCAGACTTCAGGCTCTTTTCATCAATTCTCAACCAACAAAATGTAATTATATTTCAAAACGATCTTGTGTCTTATGAACACATTGTGTTCCATGTGTATCTCTTGAATACATTTTAATCATCGCACAATTTGTCTTCCTCCATCAATAGATTTTTCGTTTACAAACCCCACATATATGATATCATGTAAGTATTTTGTATCGATATGTGCCACTCCTTGTTTGACATTTTGAAAAAGAACCTACAAAAAAATCACCTTGCATCCATAAAAGAACATTGTCAGCTAGAAAAAAATGTACCCGAAGTGTTTTTATGTGGTTGATATATGTGTAGAGATTTTTTATTTCTTTTTAAATGTTTTTATTATATCTTAGATTCCAGTTTATTATAGAACTACCTGTAATTTCCATGTTTTGATAACGTGTTTGTAACCTACAGTGTACATTCCCTCATATCCGTGGCATCCAATTTTGTGATTTTCCTCCTTTTTTCCTCCAGTTTTTTTAATTTTTTATTTCTGTTTTTTGCATTTATTTGGTTATTGTCATTATTATTTTTATTTAGTCTTTTTTGTATACAGTGTATATTGCTTTTTAACCATTGTGTGACTTATGAAATGTACAAGGAGTACATTGTAATAATAGTGATGTTGTGGGGGAATGTACAAGAACTTATAATTATTGTTGATTCTGTGGTTGTGCTAGTACAAGATACATTTTGCGTATTTGAATGGTGTGTTCGTAAGCTTGAGGCTTATAATTTTCCGATTGCACTATTTGAAAATAAGAATGGATATTCTGTCCATCACATGAACATGTCTACGTTACAGTGAATCTACAGAGTATTTGCGATGCAGATCTTGGCATGCACTCTTGAATGGGACAAATGCTATTTGTCGTTTTCTCATTGTCTGTGGATCAAGGACCGGTACTGCTGCAAAGTTAATGTCTTTTGGCAAGACATTAATCAACCTTTGCCACTCTCCACCCAGGTGTTAAATGGGTAACGGGTATGATGCGAACGGTTGAATTGGCATGTGTGTGCTTGTAAAATGGCATCTGGCCAGAATACTCCTCAGGGAGCGGAGCATGTGCACTTTCATTTGTGCACTAACAGTTGAATCCAATGACCGGGATGATGAAAATAAATACGATGTGAACTGTGAAGCACTGAGAAATATAGTATCAAGTGCTATGCAAATGTGACTGTTATAATGAGATATTGTATGATTGATATATTTTGTTAATATAGAAGTGTACAAAATATCAAGTACTTGAACATTATTTTTCGCTCAGCTGAGGGTTTTTTCAATCTACATGTGGAGAGTGATATACACGGTTTAATTAATTGTTTTATCGTTCAAAATCATTTTCAAAACATAAGACAAAAAAGAAAGAAAGAAAGAAAAATTCATATTAGCTATCTGTGCTTTCATTTACTGTTTTCGAGGCAGCCATTGGTATAGATCATATCGTCTATTCAAAGACAGAAGGGTGTTAATTAACTCTGTAATTAAAAGGAGACAAGTTAATGCTTTTCTGGCTCCAAGCAGGTTTAACTTAGTGGTTTATCGCATTATTAAAAACCAAGTGCTCATTTCATGTGATGTCATTTTTCATTTTGATTTGTACTACCCAATTTCTTCTGTTTTATTTTATTTATTTTATTTTGGGGGCCTTTTGTGTCTTCCATACCTGCTGCACAACTAGACGAGTCAGGTCTAGACAAAGCATCTTGTATTTCTGACTGATATTGGTCATGCTCCAATAAACAGTTTAATTAGTGAGAGCGAGAGCAAGTAATTGGGTATTGGAGGCAGGGAGTCGATTGATAATTACACAGCTGGGAAGGCATTGTTCCAGAGAAGAAATTATATAAGGTATTGAAGAAGAGGTTGTTGCAATCATTTGCACTTTATTGAAGCAGATAAACATGTGCAATTGGGGGGGGGGGGGTTCATGATCCCCTTTGCCTCAGGGCCCCTCTGGCTATGCTTATGTATATTCATTAATAAAACATGATTTGTAAATGAGAATGATTTTCATAGCAAAAAACTCTTGTGAGTTGCAACATTCTTAAGGGGGGGGGATGAAACTTTTGCAAATCTAAACCAAGAGATGTTCATCTTTGTAGTCATTATGATCTACAACAGTTCTCCATTTTTGTCATGAAATAATGATCTGTGTAATGAATGAGGAACACTACTAAACAATGCAACCAAGTGGGACATACCATTCCTACCACAACAAAAAGATTATTTATCGATTCGTGGAACCGTAACATGTTTTTTGTGGGGGTGACATGTTCCTGTATGCATTCAAATAGGTAACACATGCATAAATACCTGTTGTCCTCTAAAATGTTGACTTATCACCTTTCATTCAAAAGCATAGCTTGTAGAGGTTAAATATTTGTTCATTTGTTTATAAAAAAAATTCTGAAAAGAACTGCCTTCAATCAACTTTTGGCTCTGCAAAACTATGAATGATACAGATAAAACATAAAACTACTTTTTTTTTTATCACCATACCAGTAGTTGTGTAATCAATATGTTATTTAAAAGTCATGAAAAATAGCACATATCAGCTTTTAGAAGGAATTTTTTTTTTGTATACCATAGAAATGATAACCTGTATTTATCATAAAGTTCTTTTGGGGTAAAAGATTAAAGCTGAAATGACAACAACAAAAAACAAGAAAAAAAAATCAAACTAACAAGGAAAGAGAGTGATAAAAGAAATTGATTTGGTTTATGTCTATTCATACTCAGCATGTAGCCTACCTGTACCAAATCTTGACAATTCTTTTTGATTAAATGTTTACACATGAGTGGAACTTCAAAAAAATCCCTTCCTGTATATTTTTACCGGAACAAAAATCCAAGTTTGATATGAAAATCAAGAACATCTAACCTGTATGGGCAAAGCTTGATTCTACCCAGTCGAGCAAGAGTAAAATAATATTTCTGCTTCTCGCTTTGTAAGTAAGGTTTGTATTCTTCTCTTAGCGCTAGAGAGTGCCGCACTTTGTTATTTCAAGTATCATCCAGCGTGAGCTTGTGTTTTTTTAATCCATCATGTTGCCTTCGGAGGGAAATTTTCATTAAAGTTCCAGCCTTTTCTCTACATTTTGTTGTTTTTAACTTTTTCGTTTTCTGACATATTGGGGAGGAAATATTCTTGTGGCCCCGGGAAGAATTGAAGGAAATCATTCAAAGCCAAAAACGCAGAATATAATTGCATTACAGCTGGGTTGCTGTAGGTGATAGCCAGTGTATTAAAGGTTTCAGGAACCAAGATATTTAGCCTATTTTTGATATTCAAAACAAGAAGGTACATACATGTACATGTACAGGTTAATATAATTTAAATTTCGATGGACTTATTAATAGTTAATCAGTAAATTTTACTTGTATTTTTTCAACAAAATGATGTTTTTTTTTAATATTAACTGGTTATCTAAAGTCTGCACATCAATTAAATACATTGTATTTATAAACCATGGGGGTGTAAGAAGTCTAATGCAGGTAATGCTAATTGCAACAGCAAAAAAAACTACGGTACTGTTTTTATGTTAGGGGGTAAGATTATGAATTTGAAGGATTCATTATACAATTAACAACTGAATTATTCATACCCCTTGTAAATTTGATGTTTTTCATAACAGAAAGGTTAAAGATAAACTTTAGTACTGGTAATGCGATTGCATTGTGAAAGAAAAGGTGTGGAAAGGATAAGAAACAGTTGATCATGTAGCATTTAGGTATTGGTGTGCACTGCAAGGGTCTGGAGTCATCAAAATCATAATAAATTTGACCGAGTCTTGGTAAAGTAACAAGCACTGTACACAGAAAGCTATATATATGGGACAACACACATGGTGTCGGGGCTAGTACTGCCTTGATTTCCTTGTCTTTCTATGCTCATTTCTCAGTCAGTATACATTTTCTTTCAAAATTTTTTGGCACATGTCATTTATTTGTAATCTTGAACATTCAGTGTAAGTTTCGTTTGATTCTGTGAGAATTAATTTTCTTTTTTTAACCAGAACTGGAGTTTATCTTTAACTTGTTGAATAAGGGCCTTTGTTGTATACTTTTAAACCAAAGCTTTGATATGTCACCTCAAGAAACCTAAATCATAAAAACATAACCAAATGTAAACGATTACAAAATTTGGGAAGGGTGTGAATAATTTGGGTTTTTTTATGATGCTTCTTGAGGTATCTTTGGGTAAATATGTTAGATCGGCTCTTTTGGCAACCACAATGTTATCCCTTTAACCAAAGCCTCCATAGACTTTTAGGTTATTTATGTGGGCTGCTCAGAGGTAAATAAAAAAAAGTGCAAGAAATTTGGACAACACGTTGGTTGCTTGGAAGAATTCAGTGGGCGAGAATGTTTGCAAATTGTATTTGTTAATTTCATTTTTTCCCTTCATATTTCACCGGATGAAGGTAAATATGACATGCTCTGCGGAGCGTGAAAAGCGACAGCAGACCCAGCCTGTCTTGCTACTGTATGTTATTGTAAGGTTTCTCTTTCATGCAGGGATTGTGTGTAGTCTGCTGAAACAGACCTTTGTCGGGAGATTGAAAAATTGTTTTGATTGTTTTGATAAAGACTGGCAGGTGTTGGTAGGTTGAATAATTGGTTCTAGACATCGCAATTCCTCACAAGGACGTTATGCTGTATCGTAGTAGGATGTTTGAATGTTGAAAGTAGAAGAAATTTTGTGACGGATGCCTGATGGCTCTGCAGTGACAGAGCAGCGGTATTGTAATTACCAGAAGGTCCCATCAGGGACATGTCCTTGGTCCCATGTTCAAAACTTAAAGGATAAAGTCCACTCGAAAAATAATTCACTTTCAATAAAAGCAGAAAAATCAGACAAAGCAATCAAAAAAAGTTTGAGCAAAATCGGATAACTAATAAGAAAGTTATGAATTTTTGAAAATGTATGTTAAACTATGGAACAGTGAGAATCACCGCACAAATTGCCAAGATGGATATCAGTTTGTGACGTCATGTCCTCACAACTTATCAATTGCTTTACATAGTTTAATCCCATTAATTTCCTTTTTTATCCCCCAAAACTTGATTTCCCCATGCCTTTGCCCAGGTTATATGATTTGTATCATATTGTATTCATGACATTTCCCAAAAACTTTTATGAACTTTGAAGAATTTATACTATTTTCTGAATATTGTACTTCATAATTATTGATTTTTATATAAATAGTTTATCAAAATTCATTTTTTCATGATTTAACCGGACAAAAATTACTGGTACCCTTTATTTGTGCATCCACACACACACATATTTCTTACAATCTACCTTGGATGCTGGTGTGAAGAAATAGGGTTCTTAGGGTGAAAATAGGAAATTTGTATTATTAATATACAAAAAATAATTAGTGGATAGTGAGGACCATACGTCACAGACTCATGAGTGAGTTGCCAATTTGTGTTGTGATTTTCAAAGTTTTTCATGTCATTAGAAATTCATAACTTTCTTATTAGTTATCCGATTTTTTTTTAATTTTTTTTTTTTTGTTTTTTTTTTTTTTTTTGTTTTTTTTAAATTTATTTTTTTTTTAGAGTGGACTTGGGCTTTAAGTTGATGAGTTGTAGTGTCCCTTGGCGGGGCATTGAATCCTCAATACCAAGTCCAGGACTTCAAGCTACATAATAGTCAGTTTCCATTTGTATTGCATCATAATTTGCTGATACCTTATTTGATTGAATTACCCATTAATGTTTGTCTGGGTGTGCAAAGGTCTCTGAAGCAGCGAACCTGTGGTCCCACTAGAAAATACTCCCAACTTAATTGCCTTCATATCTCGAGGGAGGAAAATTTGATATGATGATGTGAATTCCATATGCAGAACACCCGAATGGTGTCAAATTCCCCATGAAAACCCACTCCTATGAGCCTTTAAAGTTTAAAGCCATGTGAGCCTTTATACAATTATAGCAATATTCCCTCTGGCTGCTTATTGTACGTAAGCCTACATGTATTCACTGTCTTTAATAGTAGACAGGTAAATTTAATCCTCCTCCTCTTCCTCCTCTTCCTCCTCATCCTCCTCATCACCAAAGATTAGGTCTGTTTTTACAGACTACAGTCTCTCTCACGTTCACTCTGTCAGGGCACTTCAATATTCCATCGCTGTGTGCTTTCTGAAGCTCCAACCTGACAGAAACACACAATACACACAACACACACTTTACCTGTCCCCCTCTCTCTCTCTCTCTCTCCGTCTCCCTTTTTCTCTCTCCGTGCTATTGCCTTTTGGTAGTCGGAGCGCACTCCAAACGATCATGCTCGCTCAACACCGGCCGGCGGCTGGGTGGTTAGTGCGAAGACTAATCATATGCGAGGGAGAGAGACACTCCGCGCTGATGAATTGCGGATGCGCCAAACACAGACGTACTCAGCCTCTCTGCGGCATTGCCTCACCAGACGCATTATTGACTTTTTGCTTTGCCATACCTCCCAAAATATTCCTCATCCTTTTAATTCATCAGTGCAAATTTTCAGAAGAGCATACAAACCTGAATACGTTTTGGATCCAGAATGGCTACCATTGTCGTGATTTTGTAGAGGGTAAGATCTGTGTTTCCTTAGTGAGAATTCTGACTATTCTTTTTGATTGAGTTTGATTGATTTGGGCATTCATTAATGTGATTAGGGTTTAATGGGCCACTGACCGTATAGTGTCTGTTGAGAAGGCTGGGGAGGTGAGTGTTAAAGCCATTTATCGGCTGTAAGCTTATTCAGCAGGTAGCGTTCCAGACTTCTTTTCCATTTCAGTTTTGACGACCTGTGGTTTTTACGTGACGGCTTTCGTTTAGCATTGAATGAATAAATGAATGTCTGAATGAAATGCCTGAGTGCATATTCATACCCAAATTGTAAAACTGGGGTGAATGTTCAGAAAATGTATTTAAATGCCATAGATATTGCCTCTTATTGAGTAGAACTCATGATTGCTGTACTGTTTCAACAAAATGTAATTTACTTGTTTCTATTAATCATTCTTTAAGTATGTTTGACATTGATAAGTCCTATAAGCTCATATCATTATTCATGTCTTTTTTATTGTTCTTTGCAATTGCAATTAATTCTTTTCTTATATACATGTATAATTCATATTTTGAAACAGGCAATCCAAAACAATATTAGATATTTATCCAGGCATACTGTAGATTTATATGATGGTAATGATCTTGTATTGTCTTGTTGTTTTCATGCACAGTTGATTGAAAATTAATTTTTGAAATACACATATTATATTGCTCACAGAAAACAAATGTTGGAGGCCATAGCTCCATTTAAAGTTGATCCTACAAATTGAAATTACATCTAAAGATCTTTGTCTTTCTGATGCATGAATTTGGTACATAAATAATGAATCCCTTACGATTACTGGTAGTTTGTAAAAACAATCGTAGTGCCTGTACATCCCCCAAAATATATCCACTCATGTCTTCAAAATGTAGATGAAATAGAACATGATCTGAGATTTGAGCTTGGTGTCCCCCAGGGGTGTAACATACCCCCTTTGTCTTTTCCCTTGTGAGCCTTCTCACCTCCTACTGCATGGCTCAATGCCTGACTGTTCTCCATCCCCCTAGACACTGCATCTTGCATCAAAAGTGAAACCTCCATCAAAGTCCATCCTTGTGACTAACTCATTCAGACCAAAAATGTTCATTGTATACATCTCGCAATATACATGTATGAAACGTTTTGCTATGCAATGTCATTTTTTAGTGTGAACACTGCTTGTTGAAACGTACATGTATAATTAAACCTCACAGGGCAAGACTGTTCAGACTTTCGAAAGTTTTAATCTTGCTGTACAGGAAAATTGTATAGCATTCTGATAAGACATTTATTTTTCTAATCTGAATGTCATGTGATGAAATATGTCACAAACCTTGTACAGCAAAACTGTTCAGACTTGTAAAATTCTTTGTATAGCTGTATGAAGAAAAACATCATATACCAAGAAGATAAACCATTATTTCATCGTAAAATATATAGTAAAACTGTTCTCAATTTAGACGAGCAAAATTAATAATGTTCATGTAGCTTTAAGAAAATCATAATTCAATTTGAATACATTTTGTGTAAGTTTCACCCTTGTCTGAACAGGGCTGTCAAAATGAAACGGTGTTGACAATCATTAGTCATCAGTGGGATGCCCTCCTAGCTTATCCCTTGCCTTTTCTTTAATTACCTCCGATTGCATGATCATTGTGCTGCCTGTGTTTGTCCTCCACTAGTTCACATTCAATCGATGCAGCAGTGTGCATGTCCAGTGTCGTTAGGATATTGGCTTTTTGAACTTTGGAGCCATAGGGGCGTTCATTCTGTTATGAATGATGTTAGGAATAATGTCCTTCTGGTGCTGATAAAGGCCATTGAACTATTCAGAGATCTCAGTCCTTTCACTATTTGAATATATGATAGACTCTGACTATAATATTGAAAAATGACATTCGAAACAAAACAGAAAATAATTGCTACAATGTAGCCTGTACACTGTAGGAAGAGTTTTGCTATACGAAAATAATCAAAGTGCTTGGGAAGAATAAAACAATTTAGTTTAGATTTAGTTTTGATTATCATTGTGTATTTTCAATGATATATTTAAAGGGATCGGAAAGTCGCTGATCGTGGTGGTTTCGAGCTTGGCCCTGCTCGAGGAGCTTGGCCCTGCTCGAGCAGTAATCAGGATTCTTTGTATATAATCGGTAAAATGGACACAATTCCCTATGCAGCATGCATTCACACGAAGAATAACGAACATGAAAGCAACCCACCCCACCCTCAACGCTAATTTTTCGCTGCTTCAAAATGATCGCTCCGCATTTGCGTGCAATATAGGACAAGCGAATGACATTCAACACGCATGGATTTCCAGCAGGCCATCCCTTTAACAGGGAGTGGAAGAAATTTGAATAAAAGCTACCGTATTGTATGCAAGGCTTCAAGCTCTACGTTAATAGAGGCGCAGATAATTTGGAATATTATCTTTAAAATCTTTCAGAATATGTCCCACTTTTAAATAATTGCACTCTGACTATTCTTGCCTGTTTAAAAAAAAAAGAGAACATATACATGTAGATCTAAAGCATTATTAAAAGCCTCAATATATTTTGAGAGAATTATGCTATGTATAGTTTTAAAGACAAAAATATATTTTGTACTAATGCATCTGGTATATATTTTAGAGCTCAGAATCAAAAGTTATTTAATGTGGAATGGCCATCTTGAAAGGCAAATGTAAACTAGGTTTTGTAAACTCCTTTAATAGACCTCAAATTAATGTATCACCGCCAGGAAAGGGAAAAAAATATATATCGGTATGCATGATTTGTGTAACCGATCATGCCTGTGATTTTCGTAGATGTCCCCGAATCGAATCGTACTTCTCCCTCTCCGACCTTGATGCTGATGATCTGCAGAGCCAAGCAAATTGGCAATCAAAGCTGTTCTTAGGAGCACTGACATTTCCAATCCAGGTTTCCATCCATTCCTAAATCATTCTTGCACTTTCCTGGTCTCCGCGGTTAAATCTTTAAGGGCCTCGACCTACTTGTAGTTACTTTTTTTTTTGTGGAGGCCACGATGCAGAGTCCAAAAAAAATATATAGGACAGAAAGAAATGTGAATTTGTATTGGATGATGCCTGGTAAAGAATAAAAATCAATACCGATTTCTGAAAAATGCAGGTGATTCCGAGCAAGGTATTTGGATTAACACGTATTTGCCCCTGATATCCACAGATTTGGCACTCATAAACTAAAAATTAGACATATTACTTGAGAATTGTGTGGGTTAGCCATTTCAAGAAACAAAATCATGTCATGTTTATAATCGTACATTGATCAGTTGATCATTTGCTTTTTCTCATATACCCAATGAAGACCCATGTTGTAGCTAGATTTGATTTACCGTAACATTTTGGGAGACCTCAGGTGTACAGAAAGAATAGGAATTTAAAAATAAAATAACCTTGACATTGAATGAACACGATATTAACAAATACCTTGTTAGATTGTGCATGACTGTCCCTTGTCGACCCTGTAGAGTTGTGAAACCTAAAAACTATTGCATTCTGCAATTATGGTATATAAAATTGCCATCATTGTAAATATGTCAATTTACCACAACAGTATTTTGCAATTTACATGTAATCTTGGAATGGAAAGTTGTACCTTTAGAAAACCTACAATTTCGTTGCGAATGAAAATGATTGGTTGGAGTTTTCCACCTTTTCAAGAGTAGTATACATTTTTTGCTGGAGTACTTCAGGTAATTTTTGTTTTCGCAGGAGAACAGAAGAAAAGAATAACAATACACCAGTTTACGGTTGTGTGCGCCATTTTAAATGGCACCCAAACAAAGCCAATGACCTAGAGGTCATGTATTTATGCGTAAATAAGATTGCGCCCATGCAAATTATGATGATATCACTGCGTGCGCGCTGCGTTGTGCGTGCATATGTCATCATTTGCATGGGCGCAATCTTAATTTACCCATAAATACGTGACCTCGGGTCATTGGCACCCTGTTTGGGTGCAATCTAAAATGGTGCCCAGTCTGCGCATGCGCACTGATACAACCGTAAACTGGTGTATTGAATAAACGTACATTTAAAGCAAGTGCTCATACATCCTTGTACTGTTTAAGCAAATATTTGTGTTCGTCCTTGCTTTAATAACATTGTTAGTGTTAATAAAAACACGCTCTGTGATGTTCTGTACCTTGTTTGTTTTCCACATCATTCATTTTCTCTCTCTCCGTTCCGCCTCGTTTGTTTTTCGACCATCATCCTCGCTCCTCGTCGCTCGCAATCTTTCCCTAACTCAGACCATGGAGCGAATTTCGCAAGCGTCCGCTCGCTTCAAGGAACTCTTGCGGAGGGTAAGACACGAACGCTTGATTAACACTTCAGCTAGAGCTTGGGCTTGCTTCAGCCTTCTTATTTTGCGGTGCGCTTTTGATTTCTAATGAAATTCTTCTCTGTATTGATTTTTGTTGTGTGTGTACCCAGTTCTTATCCGTATTATTACCCTCTCGCTAGTCTTGTTTCCAAGCAAAGGGAGTCTTTTTTTTCATCTCAATGAAATCAAGATATGTCGGGTTGTGTCTGGAGCTTGAGACTAATGTCTGCTTTGTCTTTCTATTACAAGCACTTGCTCCGTATCTCAACCATGTTTGATACTAGTCTATATCTCCAGACCTAATCTGATATATTTTTTCAATGAGATTGAAGAAAAGCTGCCTTGGCCTTGAAATCAGGATACCCTCTCACAAGCTCATGGTGTCCTACATGTATATGCACTCCTAAACTTAAAAGCAAATGGTGGCTCTAGTGGACGTTTTCTTGCATTTCATGCGCAACTTTATGCCATGCCAGTATTTGAATTGTATGTTGAGACAGTGTGAGAGCCCATAGGGCATTTATGCTAGTTCAACAGATGGGTTTGGTGCCGTTCTGACTCTCAACGAATGATACATGTATTATCATCTGTGCATAAGATAGGTGAAAAGTGCGCTTTTGATTCTCACTCAGGAATATATTTCATTGATCTGCTGGGAGCCAGAAGGGCATTTCCTGATATATGTTTTAATAAAAGGAGTTAAAGCCCTTTGGCTCTCAGCAAACAAAATAAAAGAGCTGTTACTGAAACATGTTCTACATTTTTGAAGTTTGAACTACTGTATGTGTATCAGTTTAATATTGCAAACAGCACATTGTTATTTTACAGTGTAGTGTGTGTGTTTTGTTCATTTAGTTTATCTTAGTTCAAGTGTGTGCACTTTTTAAAATATATTTAAGGATACATTTTTGTTGATTGTGCAGTTGTATCAGTGATTTTGTTGTCTTTCTTTTTTCTCACTTGTATTGTAGTTTGATATTTTGCTGACGTGATGATTCTGAATCAAATTATAAAGTAGCCTTTCTTTGCTAGAGTGATGCATCTTGTAATAAAGGGTGCAAACCTAGGTCTACTTTTCTGCACTCTTCATTTTTTACCTCGCATGAAATGTCTTCTATTTGTGTACACTTTGTGGAATTCTTTTGACGACTTTGTATGTAGCATGAGGGGAAAATGTTTATTTTTTTCTATTAATTTTTTAAATATTACTGTGTCTGTTTCTTCACTGGAAGCAGCAGGCCCTATCTGCCTTTTCTTTGAATGAGAGAATTATTGACCGCCCATTAATGAGTAGAACTTGAACTTTGACCTGTTGAGAGCTAAAAGGGTGTTAACTCTGTGTAAAAGTACAGTGTATACAAAAAGTATGAGCTAAGTTCTTTCTGGCTCACAGCGGACAATTTGTCCCCTGCTCGCATCGCCTTTTTGACAGATTTTGCAATATTTCAAGATGAACCTTTTCCATGGTTGCATATGTCACACATAATATCCCTGCAAATCATACCTTCATCCATCGTACATGCACATGAATTTTATAGTGTACATTTATGAAGTGTATCATTAATGATTTATTTCCAAAACATAATTCTGTTCATCTGGCTGTGGTCAATAATCTTCATACACTGTACGTGTGTAAAAAAAAAAAGATTCTCATGTATTCTATTCAATAAGACTTGATATGCATTTATGAGAGCTTCATATACATGTACATGTATGTTCAGGATGGTTCAAAGATGTATCTATTACAGTACATTGCAGCCACTGTCATAGCTCAGAAACAAGTGTTTATTTTCCATGCACGTTTCTCTAGTAAACTAAACATGCCAAATACTGCACACCTGCAACACTTTGAGGACAGTCTCACACAAGCCAAGGTCTCAGACATCCCTAAGGCGTGAAAAAAGAAATTGGACATTTATCTTGAATTTTCCCCTTCGTGTTATCCAGACACACTTTTAAAATAGAATCCATAAACCTCTACATATCGTACTGAAACAGCCTTGTTTCAACATAGAGAATGCGTTATTCTCTCTCTCTCTCTCTCTCTCTCTCTCTTT
>BEXV01001118.1:26576-39409 GCA_003118195.1 Hemicentrotus pulcherrimus | reverse complement strand
TCTCTCTCTCTCTCTCTCTTTCTCTCCGTCTTTTCATGACAAAAATCTATACTGTTTTGCCCCTTCAGTTTTAGGGGTGTCGGGCAACAATGCTAGTAAAGAAGTTAAGTCTGTTGGGCAATACTGTAAAGAAAGAATGAAGAAATTAAGAAAGAAAGTTGACCCCCCTCTCAATTTACCATCCCCAGCTTTATGGCAACACTGACCGCAACGTCCAATTCAACATCTTTGACTCGTCCGTCTACGACTGTGGCAAGTGCCAGAAGACTGGCAAGCCGCGCAACAAGAACCTGATCTTCCTGGAAGAGTCCAACACCATAAAGATTGTCGACGACAGCAAGGTCTACGCAGGCGAAGTCTATGCTGCCTATAACGTCTGCTCCAAACTGGTGCCCAAGCCCCGTGCCAAGATCTGCGTCACCAACGTTACCGAGTATGAAGCCTGCCGTCGCTTCAAGGGCATTGCTGAGAACATCCCAGAGGTAAAGCTTGCACTAGGTAGAGATAAAATAGAGAAGGTACCTTAGGTATAGCTTGAATTTGGTAGGCACCGCTGAGAAGATACCCTAGGTATCATACCTCAATAACTTAGTAGGCACTACCATGAAGGTTCCTTAGGTAAAAGTTGAACTTGGAAGGCACCACAGAGATGGTACCTCAATAACTTAGTAGGTACCATTGAGGATGTGCCTTAGGTATAAAGCTTGAACTCAGTAGGAACCAAAGAGAATGTTCCAAAGGTAACAGTCGAACCTGGAAGGCACCACAGAGATGGTACCTTGATAACCTAATAGGAACCATTGAGGAGGTCCCTTTGGTAAATCTTGAACTCTGTAGGCACAATAGAAAAATTACATGCACCTCACATAAAGCTTGAACTTGGAAGGTACCACACAGAGATGGTACCTCAGAAACTTAGTAGGCACCAAAGAGGATGTTCCATAGGTAACAGTTGAACTTGGCAGGCACTATTGAGAAGGTACCTAAGTTTGCACTTGATACCTGTGGTAAAGCTTAATTGTACTTGATAGGCATGACAGGAATTTGAATTCTACTCCTGCCAATTGCAAATCTGTGTTTAGATTTCCTTGTAGGCTGTTAAACCTTTTTTTTTGTCACTTAATTTTAGTGAATTATTTGAAATTCATATGGATTGAAAAATTGAGAACAATATTTGTGTAAGCCTACAATCATATCATCTTTTTGGACCTAGAAGGGAGGTTACTCTTTGTAAAATGATACAAGTTAATGCCCTTCTGGCTCGTAACATACTTTATGTTGCGAAACCTGGCCTCAGATTTATGATCCCATTTTGCGGAACATGAAATTTTGTCGACCAGTGTGTGTTTCAGACACTCGATAATGTTTGGGGTCCCCTTCTCCATTCTTATCTGCAGGTCAAGAACGTTGCCTGGGGCTGTGTCCTTGCCAACTCCAGCATTGAATGTATGCAAGCCGTCCACAACAACACCGCTGACCTCTTCAAGGCCAACCCGATGGAGACTTTCATCGCCGGCAAGGAGTTCCTGCTCGACCCTCTCATGTCCGTCCACCGCAATGTAAGTGCTCGCTGATTCAACATTTGCTCCAGGTTTCCTTTAATTGGTCTAGCGTTTATTTTGTGAAAGATACTTTCCTAAAGCTTGTAAATTTTGTCGTAGATGTGAATTTTTGTATAAGACGTTTGCTAATAAGGAACATTTGGTCCTGTTTCTGTGTTGTCCATGTTAGTGAGTTTGGGACATGTGTTGCATTTTGATTGTTTGTTAGATTTAAGGTTAGGGTTAAGGAGTTGTAAAGCATTTAATCAGTTTAGTCCAGTATGACAGTTCAGACCTCCCATCAGAAACAGCAGCCACAGTAATAACTGTTGATATTCTTTGTTTAATTCTTCAAATTCTGTAAATACTTGAAAGTTCTGTCTGTAGTGGTATACATGCAGTCAAACCTGTCTAATGACAACCACCCAAGGGAAACACAAAAAGTGGTCCTTGTAGACGGGTAGTCTTTGTGGACAGGTTCCTTTAGTACATGTTTCAATGAGAAACCATTTTCAAGGGAAACAAAAAATGTGGTCTTTGTAGACAGGTTCCTTTAGTACATGTTTCAATGAGAAACCATTTTCAAGGGAAACAAAAAATGTGGTCTTTGTAGACAGGTGGTCACTAAAGCAGCTTTGACTGTATATTTTTCTCCTTCCATTTCTTGGTATTCCCAGGACAGCGTAACCAGGAACCATACCTACACCAGGACCCTGGCAGTCATCAAGAGGTCTTCCCTTGCCAAATTCCCAGGCCTTCTCAACGTCCCTGAAGGACAACCCAAGTACATCAATGACCTCTGGAAGCTCAAGATCTGCTCTGCTGGTCTTAAGAATGTAAGTTAAAGACTCACTGCACTACTTATAGCTACTTGCGCCCTCTATATAGCAAACAGTGCCCAATCGGTGACCATTGGTCCCCATGATCCTCCTTTTTGAATGTTAATTGAGAGCTGATTTGATGAGATAACCACCTGTCAGTGACCTTGCAGGGTGGTCTAATCCCTCCTTTGAACTAGTTCAGATGGGCTCTAAGAGAAAAGACCAAAGGAGGAAACCGTCGTTGTTATGGTCTAAAGAGCCCTGTCATATAATAAGTTGCAATTGATGGTAATATCAACTGCAGAAATTGGGTGATAGTACCTTTGTGATGAATAGGTTTCTAGAAGCTCAAGATCTGCTCTGCTGGTCTCAAGAATGTAAGTTAGGAAAAAAGATCAAAGGAGGACGAGCAACCCATTGTAGTCACTGTCTACGAGCCCTGTCATATAATGAGTTGCAATGCCTTGAATATATTTAGACCAAGAAAAGCATGCCTTTCTCTTCTCTTATTTTTTCTTGCTTTCATAAAAATGTTAATACACAACAAGGTTGGAATTTTTCCTCTAAAGTAAGATAAATCATTCCTATTCATATATATATGCTTATGACATTCTCCATTTTTCAGTTCTCAGCCTTCCACAGCCCCATTGGTTATCTCCTTGCCAACGGCACCATCCCACGTATCGGATCCGTCTTTGAGTCTGTCAACAGGTACTTCCAGGCCTCATGTGTCCCAGGTAAACACAAACATCAGTTGGCTCCTTCATATCTCATTGAATCATTATTATAACTATCAAATAATTATATTCGTCTTCTTGTAAAAGCTGCTAAATAACTTGATCAATAACTAAATTTTTAAAATGTATCTATCTTTTGTGTTATTATACATTACTAAGAACTGTTTCATTTTGTAATTTTTGTATCATGTGAAATATGGAAAACAATAAACTGAATAGTTAATACAGTATAAAGCAGAAAAGACTCTGCATACCACTAGAGAGTCTTTATCTTATGTCACACAAACTATGACAAAATCTTATGGGGAAAGGTAATTTTCAGATGGGTGCCCTCATATAGAAACACACTGAATTGACAAGTTTACTACTTTTCTAACCTCTGTTATGTTTGGGAGCTCCTGCTATCCTAAAATAAATGTATGATGATGATGGAAAGTTGGCACGTTCAGTTTCAAGTAATTTGTGTTCTCTTTGGCAGAAATTGAACCCGAGACCTGGCGCTTGGACTCTGATCTTCTCCTTGGTCGCGAGATGAACTGGGGATTCTCCTCCCTCAACATGTTCAACTTCACCGGCCAGGAGTGGCTCCTGTGGAACACTCCGGCCACCTGGAACTTCCTCACCTACAACAGGAAGGTCTCAAGCGGGTAAGATGGGGATCAGGGCAGTAGAGAGAGAGAGAGAGAGACAGAGACAGAGACAGAGAGAGAGAGGGGGAAGAGAGATATAGAAAGAGGGGACAGAGGGAGAGAGAGAGAGAGATAGAGGGCTGGGGGAAGGGAATTGAAAAAAGAAGAAAGACAAAATGGAACAAGAAAGATGGCAAAACAGACACAATTAAGACTGGAAGGCAAACAGAGAGAGTAACATCATAGAAGGAGATTTAGAAAGATAGACGGAAAAAGAAAAAGAGAGAGAAAGAGAAAGAGCTTTTAGCATCACTACTCAATCACTTAAAGCCAGATAAACTTTAATATTCTCAATGTCTTTTATTCCTGAATCTTAGTTTGGACATCAAGAAGCTGATAGAACTGAAGAAGCAGAACCTGACCTCCCACATCTTCAACCACAACCTCTCCTCACCCATGAACGTTGAACTCCTCGATGACCTCGTTGGTGTCGAGGGCATCTCTGACCTGGTCAAGGGTGTCCAGGACACCATCACCCCAGAAGGCAGGGAGAAGATGAACATGCTGCGTGACCGGTAAGATATTCAATGGACTGACCATTTTCGTAATGTCATCAAATTTAATGCATATATCTTTGATCCACATGATTTTATTCACCTGTTATGTATAATCAAGTGCAGTGGATTGTTTATTCACGTTTGCTTTGCAATTTTAATTAATAACTTATATAAGCCATTGGAGGATGTGTGAAATACCGTACATGCATGATGTTTATATTATTTTGATTTGACACTTGTTCCCCAGTATTTGCTCACCAAGTAATCGTGTTGTAGGGGTTTTGGAAATAGATATGATATCACATTATATTTTTTGTTTAAATTCATTCTTTTTTGTTCAACAGAATAACTGAACAAGTCTTTCACTGAATGAACAAAACAAAAAAAGTGTGATTGTAGAATACTTTTTCGCTTTGACCAATCACATCGTTCTTTCTTTTTCTTTTTCTTTCTTCACCAGTCTGAGCAACTCCTTCCCCAACTTCGAAGCAGTCCGCACACTCTCCGATAAGGTCGATATCATCAACAAGATGAAAGATGCTCGTCAGCAGAGGTTGCAGAACCAAGATCATCCATTCGGAAACGTCATCCAGGAGTACATATTTTTTGTTTTGTATCTATCCCTCCCCCAATATGATAATAATAATATTGGATATTTTTATAACGTGCATATCTAACACACAAGGTGCTCAAGGCTTTCCAACATTACCCCGACTCTGCAAGGATACTAATTTTGGTCCTCGATCGTGGCATTCAAGGAATTCCTTCCTATTGGTACCACTTTAATATGACAGGCCATTCAGCCACTTCACCACTGGTCTCTCAATTATGATCTTTAGATAACATTTTTTCCTTCAATTAAAAATTATCAAAAAATGTAAATTCTGTAGATTCGTGACCATAATTTGTACGTCTCTTGAGAGACCAATGCCAGTAAAATGATGAGAGCAAACAGTGGCATGAACCGCCTGCCATAGTTAAGTCCAACTTAAAGTTGATCTTAGTCGTTGTGAAACACTCCCCTGGTTCTCTTTCACAGATAGAACCAACAAAAGTCCTTTCAAGGACTCATCCACATTTGTGACACCACAAAATGTATACATTATCCTAATCACAAAGTTTTTTTCTGCCAATTTTTCAGAACATTCCAGGGTCATCTGATGGTGGATGTCTTCAGCAAGCTCCTGGAGCTGCGTAGCGACAAGATCAGCACCCTTGAGGAGATCATCTCTCATGTCAAGACCATCCCATACCTCACAGACTTCAAGGATGTAGAGATCACCACTGTCCTCAAACACCCTGCCATCATGGTAAGATGACAATAGGCCTGCCTTCATCAGCTTGAGTTTGCCAAATATCCTGCTATTTTAACATATCCCTATCGCAAATTCTCCAGTTAATTTTTGTCTTCATCAGCCCGAAGTTGCAATAAGCGGGATATTTGGTCGAGTTAATCACTCCAAGATATCTTGGGCTAGTTCGCAAAATATCCCTCTACTGGTATTTGTCCTGTGCGTCATCACCAGCCTTAAGACTTGGACTATGGGCGAACACTGAGCAAAATTTCTCGAGCTCGACATTCAAGTTTCGAGGTCAAGTCTCGAGCTGATGATCAGACAGGCCTAATGCAATGATTGCTTTGGCCGACAATTTCCTTATCTCATCTAGGATATAGAATTTAGTCATTTGACATTTCTACGTGTATTTCCAGTATAAGCTTGTGTTGAAAATCATGAATTGGGTACATGTGAGACGTTAACAAAGATATCCGATTGTTAGAACTGACGATGAAATGTACATTTTACCCCACATATATTAAAGCGAAAGAAAGCAGTAGTGGTTTCTTGCTTAAAAGTCATGAAAACACATTTTTAACTGATGTTTTTACTCTCTCCCTCTTTATCTCTCTTCCCTTACATGGTTGCTCTCTTTTTTGCATACCAAATGACAGAGCTACGTTGAGATCTACTTCCCCCGTCTCTCCCAGACCTTCGTCGAGCCCTTCGATAACGTGGAGCTCCGTGAGCGTGAATTCAACCGCTACACCAACCCTCTCTGGCTGTCTCCCAAGATCCAGACATACCTTGACCTTGTACAGGTTAGATAAAATCCTCATGTTAATTAATCAACTTTTTGTATTCAAATTGGCAACATGGATAGTTTTTATTGATTTGCTGATATCTTTATTCTTAAAACTAACTGGAAGCTAAAATCAAAGTGATGGAATCTGTATAAAACAATGCTTCACCAGCGTAAATTTGTAGTCCCTAATGGAAAATGATAAATTTTAGTTTAATTACAAGGTGCCAATTTGAAGATTTTGGATATTATATTTTTTTTACTAACGCTCTCAAAACAAACCTAAATTCTATACTTCAAGAATCTTTATGGTAAGCTTTAAAAGTGACTTCATATTCTTAACTGGGATGAAATATGCTGAAGTACTCTACCTGTTTAAAAAGAGATTATTCTAAAATTTCTAAATGCATGTCACATTATACAAATATTTCAGTATATCATGTAACAAACACATATTCAATTTTTAGTTAAATATTCAACATGGATATATCATATGGAACCCTACAGAAGCACCAGACTGAGATCACCAAGACTTGCAACTCCAACCTCCCACTCAACTTCAAGGGCTATGAGGGTAGTCTCCGATGCCTCAAGAGCGGCGTTGCCGACTTGGCCTTCTTCGATGAGCAGACCCTCCGCGACACTGATCTCCTCTCCAGGGTGGGCTTCACCTACAACGATCTCCGCCTTCTCTGCCCCAACGGCCAGGTGGTCGAGATCGACGTCAACATGGACATCGCCAAGGTCTGCAACTTCGGCGAGGTGATGAACCCCGTCCTGGTGACTGCCTACAACACCTCAGGTCAGTCCAGTCCTCAATCCTTTTTGGGGTCGATTTGAAGACTTTTGGTGCAGTTCCGTGATGAATAGATCAGCCCACACTTAAAAGGTTTTGGGAATTTTTTAGTCTCACATCTCAGCTACAGAGAACCAAAACAACAAAAATATACCTGGCAAATACATCTTATTCTTAATCTGTGTACCCATAATGTTTATGTGTGTATATTGTGAAGGCAATAATATCCTTTTTCAAGACATTGATCCACATTAGCCACTCTCTATCTAGATATAGTACATTCATGATCGGTATAAACAACATCCTTAAATGCTTGAGTGTCATACAAAGTGCTTTGTATCTTCAGGAAAAGCGCTGTATAATAATATGAATACAGTCAAATTTGTCGATCAAGGATTTTTGTTGATGATTTTGTTTTGATTTTTGATGACAGGAAGCTGGCGCTGGAACATCACCAAGGCCTTGATGATTGCCCACCAGTCTGTCGCCCTCCCAGCCCTCTTTGGAGAAGGCACTGTCATGGGCAAGGACTATGACATGCTCCTCCCCATCGCCCCTCTGAACCAATCCTACCAACCCTTCCTCGGACCCAAGCCACTCCGCTCCATGGAGGCCATCGTCAAGGCTTCATCATGTAAGGACTTGGTCCTATTCTTGGTCTAAGATTAGATCTCATCAATTAGTCATTATTAAATCCTTGAAAAATGTACCTTCTCCACAGAAGGACCTGTTCCTATTCTTGGTCTTTGATGAATCTGGTTATAGGCCTACAGTCAGCCTTCTTATGGAGGACCTAGTCCTATTTGTGGTCTATGGTTAAACCAGAGTACAATCAATCTTATATATCTGATATCTTTGTATGAAGACCCAGAACTTATGATAGTAATCTGTATAGCATTTATAAACTATACATGATCTTGTCAGCTATTCCGAGGTGCAGTTCTTGCTGTCTTAGATCTGAAATATAAAAAGAATTTCTGGGTTGGGCTTGCACTATAGACTTCGTACAAAAATTTACTTTCTAAAAGCCAAAAAGCTTGACCAAAGAATTCTGTCACCTTTTCATTAGATGACTGGTTCAAGGATCAGACCGGCATCTGCTACGGCGAGACATACACCAACATTGTCAAGCAGCGCAACGGAACCTGCCAGGCCATCGTGAAGGACGTGACCTGCGTTGGCACACCAAGGGTGAAGAAGATCAGTGTCGGTCGCTTTGGAGCCAAGCAGTTCAAGATGATCAAGATGTGCAGGTAGGTGGTTCAAACACAAATATAGGTTGTGAGGTGATCGTTGTGAATATCCCACCGCTGCCACCAAATTGGGGTATTACACAGAATGTGCAGGTGTGAGATAACAACGGGCCATAGCCTTCATGTTGTATACCACTTTGGTTATCTCACTATTGGCACTGGACTATAAGGACCACTTAAGTGGAAGGGTCCTCAAAAAAGTTGTCAGGCTCACCATGTAATCTCTGTGAATATCCCACCGCTGTCACCAGATTAGATGGTGCCATAATAATTGCTATTATTATCATTGTAGATGACATATCTTTATGTACAATGCTAAAAGAGTTCCACATATTTCTTGCCTATATAATCAGGTGCCAGAGTTAGATATTTGAAAGCTAAAGAATAGAGAGGTCCTCTAAATTTGCATCAAATACACCTTCTCTTTTGTAGCCGCCCAAGCAAGTTTGTGCGCAAGATGGCCGAATTCCAGTGCGACAATGGCTTCGGCTACCTCAAACCAGTCATCACTGCCGTCGCCTGCGAGTGCATGCCGTGTGAGGAGATGATCGAATACAACACCTCCTTCACCCAGGACCACATGTGGTCTGACGTCTCCAACAAGTACAGGCTTACAGGAGAGCAGGACATCTACAGACAAATCCCTATCTGGGGTAGGTTTCATATCACTTGTTATCTATAACAACTGCTAAATTTCTATGACAAATTTGCTCTCAGCCAATCAGGTGCCATGATTTCAGTAGCTTGTAACAGTAACCTGTAAATTGTTAGTGATATCAAGTTTTATGAAACAGGGCCCAGCTTATCATGTCCATCTGTGAAATTTTCGGCACCTTAGCTTTTCCCTATCAAATATACTTGGAAACGTTTTGAAACCTAACGTGCATGCATGTTATAAAGAAAATCTGACTGCACTTTTTAGGAAATGCCCAACATACTTGTAATATCATGAATCTGTATGTTCTTAGGTGTTTTCCTACATGTTAAATTGTTTCTTTGCAAATAGTATGTGGAAATTGCATCAATTTTCCAGAAAATTGTATTGTTACATGTACATCATAAATTTTCAGGAATCTAAGAGCACTTATTTTGCAGCGAAAAGCTTTTACAAATTGAAGAAGAAAAAAAAAAATCAATCAATTTTATAATTCAATCCCGGATCTGGACTGATTGATAAACTTGCAATAGGATAAGGTTGTATGTTTGTATTCACATAGTATTGCAAGTTAGCGAGGTTGTAAAAGTCCTATCACAAAATTTTTCCCCTAGGAAACAACTCCTACTTCTACGACCATACCCTGAACAAGAACTTTGAGCTAGGAAACCACTCTATTATCGTCGAGAACATCCAGACTGTCGTTGTCGACAGGCCAATGTAAGTATTATCAATTTCTGCTATTTCTCATGCTTGTGGTGTGTTATACAGTACCTCAGTCACACGGGCGAGACCAACCCCAGATGGTAACAGACCAAACCAAAATTTACATTACACCTAATGGCCGAAAGTTGGTTGGTTGGGAATAGGTTTGGAGTCAGATTTGGAGTCGGTTTGATGATGTGACTGAGGTGAATTCCTCCCTTGTTTGAGGTTGACTTTAATAGAGGCAAGAACACAAGAGAAACAATTCATTGAAAGTAGAGGAAAACCGTACAGAGAATTAATGAGAATAAGGGTTCATGAACTTTCACAAATTGGCAACTCTGCGATTTCCTTTTGTGAGCTGATCCGGACGGACTTTGCAAATTTCGATAAGCATCAGCTACTGCCATGCATGGAGTTGTATTCTTTGTGTTCTCTGGAATGTTGTATCGAGTGTAAAATCACAATTCTTCTTCTGTGTAGATTCTCTTTACTGCCCTGGGGTAATATATGTCTCAGAACGTTTTTCAAATAGATCCTGAGACTCAAGTCAAAATGTACACAGCTTGGACTTTTCCTGAGTCCACATCAACTTATATTCCTGAATAAGCAGTGAACCATTGCCCTAGAGCTATTTCTTTGAAAGTGTTTTCTGAATTGTTGTATCCTTCGTAAAATCATGTCGTCTTATTCTGAATGACCTCTCTCTATCTACAGCCCCGGAATTTTGTCTCGGGTCAACTCTAAAGTAGACCCCTAGAGTTATTTCCTTGAAAGTGTTTTCTGAATTGTTGAATCCTTGGTCAAATCATAATGTTCTTATTCTGAATGACCTCCCTCTCCCTCTACAGCCCCGGAATTTCTTCTCAGGTCAACCTCGAAGTAGACCCCGAGGTTCAGGTCCAGATGGACTCTGCCAGCATCACCAAGACCTGTGAGACGGTCTGGAACGGCCAGAGCTGGCTCCCTGAGAGGTTCCAGGGCTACAAGACCAGCGGCTCCTGCGTCATCCCCGAGTACGGAGCAAACGCCAAGTCTCGCGTGGACCGCTTCCGCCAGATCATGCAACGCAAGCATCAAATGGTCGATCACCACCATTAAATTCACCCCGAGATTTAGGATTAATGGAACCACTACATGACTTGCTATATATGGGACTTTCTGGATCTTAAGATCCTTTGATTTATAAATCAGAAAGCTTTAGAATTTTCTTGCGAACATTTACCAGATTCGGTAGGCTGACGAAATCTATCCAGTTGGTATTTTCTTATTTTTGATGGCAGTATAGTTGTCAGGACTTAGATTTGTTAAGCTTTTCTATTTTTGTAAGCCGTTTATCGGGGATATACAGATAAAACATTTTCTAGTTGTCAATGCAGTCATAATATCTTCCTTCGTCAAAGCCCAACATCAAAATGATTTTAAAAAAATAATGCTTTCCGATCTAATTGGATATTGTTGCATTGTATCATACCATTTAATTTGTTCCCCTTCCTTACAAAACATCAAATGAAATATGTTTTAAATACATTTTTAGTTTCCCTTTCAAATGAGAGTTTCAAAATATTGCATTGATATATTCCATTTGCCTTCATGTCATTGAGAATAAAAAGCAAGCAATCATTTTCCTCAGTATCGGAAATCATGCAATAAATTGTATTGATATTATTTAGAACTTTCCGGTACTCTATGCAGTGTAAAATTATAAATGTATTTGAAGTATATTATCTTGTAATTTGATGAAGAGCAATAAAAAATCAATTGCTGTGGTAGCATTGAATATATCTATACAAACATTCTTCTTCTGGTTTGTTGTGTTTCATAGAGGAAAATCAGGTGGATGACATATATGTATATGTATTTACATGTAAATGAGAGAACGATGGTGTGCAGCTCTATTACTCTACCTCTTTAGTATATTATTAATGTCCTCCCATTTGAATTTTTGCAAAGGTTGAACAAAAAAAAAAAAGGTCGACTCTTTGACCCTCTCTCTTAGGGTATAAAGTACAAACAAACATATTGGTATATCTAGCAATGCATGACTTGTGAATACAATTCTTATACATTACACATAGATAATGACACATACATACAAACAATAATATATAGAGAGAGAAAGAGAGAGAGAGAGAGAGAGAAAGACAGAGAGAGAATGATGGAGAGTAACAGATAGTGAAAGAGGAAAGGAAGGGGAAAGGAAGGGGGTAATAGAGAGAGAGAGAGAGGGAGGGAGAGATAGAATGATGGAGAGTAAGAGAGATAGTGAAAGAGGGAGGAACAGGAAGGGAAAAGCAGTAATATAGAGGAGAGAGAGAAGAGAACGTGAGTTCTTGAAAGGAATATGAAGAGAGAGACAGGGGGATCTGTATTGCAGAAAAGAGAGAAAGGGACAGATTGTATCCCATGTACATGTATTTGTATGTAAGCAGTGTGTAGGGAATGCCACCCCCAACACTCCTTCTTTCCCTTCTCTCCCTCTCCCTCTCTCTCTCCCTCTCTCTCTCTCTCTCTCTCTCTCTCTGTCTCTCTTTTTGTACCTGGATCTCTCCTTTCATCCTGTGTATAGATTTCACGACAAGCGAACAAAAATCAAAGATATTTTCATTATGGTTTATCTATGCTGAATTCCAGCCGTGTCATGTAAAATCAGTCACATACAATGTATTTATTTTCCTTTTTTTTTTAAATAAAAAAATTATTTTTTCCCCTTTTGACGACCTCGAGGCCCACCGTTCCAAAAGCGTTGATTTAAACAAAAATACATGTACATGTATGCCCGACTTACTTTACTGTATTAAACATACCTAGTATACCAATCTAAGGTTTGTAGAAGCTTAAAATCTACATGTTATCATTATCCCCAAACTGATGAAAGTTTTCGGTAAACATAAACTGCTTATAGCTATATATATTTTTTCCCCTTTTTTTCTCTCGCTTCAGTTTCTGTTTCCTCTCCGTTTCTTTTCCATTTAATACTTGCCTTCCCCTCTCACTCATTTTATTATAGTCTATAAAATTCTATCAGCCAGCTGCCGAATAGGGGGGGGGGGGGGGGGG
>BEXV01001118.1:15815-26096 GCA_003118195.1 Hemicentrotus pulcherrimus | reverse complement strand
ACATGACCCTGTGTATACCCATTAACATTAGATCAACACAGGGGAATACATAAAACTAATCTCGTTGTAATTTGGTTCATGATATTTTACTACGATACTGGGGAGTCTGAGGTCGGTAAATACAATCATAATCCATAATCAATGACTACAACACGATCGCGACTACAGTAAAACCTGTATATAATGACCGCTCAGGGGTAACTTGAAATGTGGTCTTTGTGTTCAGGTTCCTTTAGTACAGGTTTCAATGAGAAACTATATTTAAGGGAAAACAAATATGTGGTCTTCTATACAGGTAATCTTCCAATACCTGTGGTTGCTAAAAGCAGCTGGTTTGACTGTTCTTTTGAAGAAAAACAAAATCAAAGTCAATTTCAATAACTCAATGTATATTTCATAGAAATGTACACCTTTAAAAGTGCACCTCTGAAAATTCAAATACAAAGGACTGCACCTGTCTGCTCTGAGAAATAGGTACACTCCTCTTTTGAAATTGAGAAGCGATTGGTCCATATCAACAGCACATATTCCTTTCCCCTTTATCAATCAACTTCTAAGTTTTAATCTACATGTTCCCCTGTTTACGCGTTAAAAACACCTGCTAAAACAATGTCAACTCATTGAAAATGTAAACATCATAATTGTATACTGTACTGTAGAAATGAAACCTGAAGATTGCATTGAATAATTATTGATACTTTAGTCGAAAAATGCCATTGCCCATTTGTAGTTCACAAAATATATGTACAAATACACAATATATTGCATAGATGCAAGAAAAAAAGAAACAATTTCTTTTCTGACCATATACAGAAAGATTTCTAAAACAATTTTTGTAAATCATATAATCAAACAATTCAAACCAACCAAACCAGAAAATTGGTCCATTTTTGTGTTTTTTCCCCCGCCAAATTAATAATTGGGGAAAATTTGATTGACTGATTTTCATACCGTCCTAAAACTGTCATTAGAAGCATTTTCTTTTTAGCATCACGTTAATATCGAACCTAGCCAAATTGCAGCTTACACAATAATCACTTTATATTTGTCAAGCAGCTGAACAACAATCAATGATGATTAGTTCTGAATACAAATAAATGTACATGTGTGTATCATTTAAAGTCAAATAACCAACAACTGGAGTTTTAAGATTTAGAAAGTTGTTCGTAAGGGAGAGGGGGTACTTCCCAAGCTAAACATTTCTTGGGAATTTTGTCCGAGCGAAAATTGGGCCACCACATCGTAAGTTATCTTTCTGTGTATGCAACATTAATTTCTTGGTGAGGGAAATTTAGTCAAAATCTGCTTTTATATTACTGGATAAAATTTCAATTTGCAATTCGAAAAGGGGCTTGTGTTTAAGAGGCCATGACTACACATAACCATGACAAGTCAGAATATAACGAATATCCAAGGTAAAGAGACCGACATTCGTAAGAATTTTCAGTGCATAAGAATGTCATGGGGTGTGGTAATACTCTTGTGTTGGTACCGGTGATTCTATATTGTGAATAGTTTAATGATTGACAGTGCTCTATCACTGCAGTTTCTGACTTGCAATACAAAAAGAAATGTTTTCCTCTGAAAACCCGTACACAATTTGAATTTAACTTTGCACATCACTGTTTTAATACAAATAGGTGACAAAAAAATGAACTAATATTTGTTTGTACACAAGTAGAGAATGACAAATTCAATTGTAATACAAAAATAAAACCTAGCATAAAGAATACAAAACTGCATAAGTTACTAATGTTGAAAGATATAATTTATATAAAACCTTTATGTAGAATATCATAATTAATCTAAGAAATTATCTGCCTATAAAATAAAGTTTGAAACATTTTGTTTTTTCTTGTTTCTTTAAAAATTTGTCTCTCCTTTCCCCCTCTTTCTCTTCCCTCTCTTTGCGTTCTCCCCCATCTTGTCCCTCTTTCTCCCCTCCCTCTTGACCCTATCTCTCCACCTCTCTCTCTCTCTCTCTCTCTACCACTTACAGGTACTCCACTCTCTTCACTATTCTTTTACTCTATCTTCCAAGATTGCATCCAATTAATTTAACACAATTTTAGGGTTCTCCAAAGCAATTTAGAAATATCTATATACATACACATCTACATTGTATATTGAACATGTCACAGATAGGGATTTAACATAAAAACTAATCATCTATTATATGGTAGTTTTCACACAATTCTTGAAGTACAGATTTTTACCACATATACATTTAATCACAAGACCATTCAATATACATAGACATTCTAATATATTTCTCTCTCTATAATATATGCATGCTAAAACATAGATAAGTATGCCTAGAATGACTCTATACAAATTTCTCTTCTCTTCAAGCTTGTAAAGATCAAGCCAACCCCTCCCACCCCCCTTAAATTATATGAAAAATATATGAATACATAGAAAATTAAACAAAATAATCTTAAGTTTGGAAGAGAAAATCTTTGATTCAACCCAACAGCAGTTCAGTATCTCCTTTAGTGAAGAACAACAACAAAATGATCGAGAATTCTAGGAATTACACATTGTAAATGGGCCGAAAGCACAAAACCAAAATCACATACGTTTCTTGAGGTACATTTCTAAAGCAGTACATAACGCCATTAATGAATATGGACAATTTAATTGTACCTAATCATTAGTCTCGAGACCGAATTATGACCCCCGACTTCGTATTTGGCCACAGCACAGTTTCGAGATCACCTTGGGCTATAGTTTTTAACTGTGTCCCTCAAAGCAGTCAATATTTGTAAACTATTGCATTTCCTTCATCCTTGATAACCTAACATCATAAAAACTTTTTCAGATATGACGCTGAAAGCCACCGCATAAAAAAGGGGGTGGGCGGTTGTCCTGGAACACTCAAATTCAAACCTGATAGCAAGTGCAATATCTATCTATTTTTATTTCCTTTATACAAGAAAACTTTCATCACCGGTCCAGAGGTAATGGAAGCTTTAAAATGACTTCAGATATGAAAGTGAATGACGATACTGTTATTATGCACATAATTACCAGATAAAATTACTCCATTACTCCATAAAATAGAAATAGCAAATAAGGCCATGATACATGTATGTAAACAATTTCTGTGTTTTCTTGTCTTTCATTCATAAAGAAGTACAAGTGAAAAGGAAAAATATCAATACACATAAATTCCATTTTTTTAAATACAAAATATGTGTAAAAACTGAAGAAAGATCTAAATATGACTTGCATGGACAGCGAAAACACCACTTAAGTGTTTCCAGGAGTAAAATTTAAGCATATTCATATAAAAAAGTGATTCCATATACTATTTCCACAGAGTGTGTGGAAAATGAAAAATGGGTGATAAAATGACTTGCACGGAATGAAGGCATGCTATGTCCAAATGGTCTCATACCATTGGTAAGTTTCCATTAATAATGTGGTAAAAATGAAATTTGTTCTCAAATTAAAAAAATTCTGTGATTTTTTTGTAAAGAATGTGTAAAAACAAAACACAGATGATAGATATACCTTGCATTGATCACAGGAGGACATCTCGAGTCTAACCTAACTTGAAAAACTGGTAATTTTCAGTTTACAAAGTAAAAACTGATTATATGCATACCGTATATAAAAAAAGATTCCTGGCATTTAAATTTTTTTTTACAGAATATGCGGAAAAAACAGATAAAAGATACAAATATGACTTGCACGAACCGAGGGTAAGCACAAAGTGTTTGGCTCATCTGGGGGAAACTGGCAATTTGTTTGTTTATTCAGAATAGAGTACAAACACAACATGTCCATATTGTACAAACAAAAAGATCCCAGGCAATTTTTTTTACAGAAAATGTGAAAAACGAGCTGAAAGATATATAAATATGACTTGCAATGATCGTAGGTGTTGGGAGTCAACCCTTTCTCATCCCACCGTCGAGTTGCCGACGATGATCTTAGAGGTGATGTCTCCGCGACAGAGAGGGCACTTGAAGAGCGGCTGAGAGCACTTAACACAGCAGCAGATATGGCCACACATCATAAACAGCATATCGGACTAAAGGGGGAAAAATGAAGGAAAAGTGGAATGGATTACATCAAATCAGCCAAAAAAGTCAGGTATATGTGGTTTGGCCTTCTTTTTATGAATTTTTTAAATACAGTCAAACTTGGATTAGCAACCACCTTTCTACAAGATCACCTTTTTTGTTTTCCTTGAACTAAATGGTTTATCATTGAAACATGTACTAAAGGAACCTGTCTACAAAGACCACTTTTCTTGTGTCCCTTGGGTGGTCTTTATAGACAGGTTTCACTGTATGTCATCTGTTGAGAGCCAGAAGGGCATTAATTCTGTGTCAAAATACATGACTTAACGCCCTTCTGGATCTCAGCGAACGATATAAGCTCTTGAGAGCGAGAAGGGTGTTACCTGTAGTTCAATGTTAAAAGCTTTTTTTTCGGTACTACTGCATGACCTCACAGGTTTTAGCAATTGATATGCATCATTCTATTTAAGTTTTTTTTCTGTTTGTCCATGTTATAAAAGTTGAACTTGTGTTCCATGGGCAGAGCTTTATGTTGTCCTTTTTTTTCTTCATAGAACCATTACCATTAACCCAAAGAATTCCACATGAATTAAGGTTGATATATAGAGATATCATTTGTACAGATATTTTTTTTCTTCATGTGATTGGTTCCCATCAAGAGAAAAATTCTGAGATGCTAGAAGAAGAAAGAAAAGTGTATATGTAGCATTCTGGATCACCCCTGATCATGTCCTCCTCCCCAAAAGACAATGAAATATATACTCACATCTTTCTCCATGCATATGACACACTCTGTAGTGACCCTCACAGTTACATCGGGGTTGTAACCTTCCGGCGCTTGCACCGCCTCTACCGGTTTAGTGGAGGCAGCCGCGCCCATCTCCTCCTCCTCCTCCTCCTCCTTCTTACCCTTCCCCCTACCGGGATCCATGGGCGGGGCCGAGGGTTCTGCTGGTTGCTCCAGGGCGGCGGCTTTCTCCATCGCTCTGGTCTGGGCTTGGACGTAGCCTTGGACGGCCGTCAGGATGGCTTTACGGAGACCGACCTCGTGGACACCGATCTGCAATAAGAGAACACCAGATGTTGTAAATGGGAGTGGTGAATGTGACTTGTATCAAATAGGTGTCATGGTCGAGTAGTTCAGACACCAAATTCGGGATGAGAAGGTCTTAGGTTCAAGACCCACAGCGCATGAACATCCTTTAAATTTGCTCCTGAACAACCACACATACACATACTTGCATAACACAGTAACAATGCAAGGAGGGGAGGGGGTTCTCTTTAAAAACTGAAAATATGGTCCTCTGATTTTTATCTTTTAAAAAGCTAAAACATATTTAAATTAAATACTTTGTATGAATATGGAGACACCTTTTAATCTCTCTTTTTTTTTCTTCAATTATCTTATCTTAGTTACCTGATTGATCGTTATGCCAACACTTTTGTTATGATACTTTACTTTGCTTTACAATTCTTGAACCCCATTCTGAATTTCAACGAGAAAGACCTACCGGTACTTCACTGTGTAAAGAAATAAAATCTTTAATTTGTGTGCTTATGAACCAACCACAGGATTTAAAAAAATTGAAAAGTCACCTATAATCACATGTATATGTAAAATCTTCCTGTTTCAACACTTAAGTTGCTTTCTTTGCCCCTCTCTGCACAGCTGCTTGTTTGCCATGCATGCAATTTTGCACAAAATAATAGGCATCACTTGACAGCAGAATTGCTTTGTGCAACACAATGGCTTTGCAGCAAAATTACCCATTTTCTATTTTGATCATCCCCATATAACAACCCTTTAAGCACCAGTGTAGATTAATCTTGTAATGAAATCAATTAAATAATCTAGAATTTGATTGTTTATCTATTCCACGTTAATTATTTTGTTGCTGGTGACATAGTGATATTATTTGGGTGGCATGTGGCATGTAAAGAGTTAATTAATGCATGCCACACAAGGAAAAATCTCTACTGTCTACATATAACATCATTAATAATGCAGGACTGATCTCGTCCTCGAAATCCATTACCTACCTCTCTCAATTCATCCATTCCCATCTGCATCATTGTTTCTATGGAAACGCGATGCCTGGCAAATCTAGGGATGTAGTCTTCCGCACCAGCCTCTTGTAAGATATCCACCACCGCGAGCTCCAGCTTGTGTTCCTAAGAGAATATGAAAGGAGAAGATGAGGGATAAGTAACTTTAATATAACTTGTCCTGTTATGAATTGTTTTGTCATGTCTTGTCTTATCTTATTATGTCAGTTTCCTGTCCTTTGTGTCCTGTTGTGTAATTCTGTTCTGTTTGTATATTTCGTTTATTTAAATACTTAAAAAGGGTTTATGAAAATATGTTATTATATCATATCTATTTTACTGTGATAATTAAGACAATTTAAAATGATTGATGAAAATAATGTTCATAATATATTTATCATTGGGAACCTACAAAAACAAGCTATGCTTTCCAGTAGGTTCCCGTTTCATTTCATTATTTTGATCTTACTCTGTTAACTATGTTCTTTATTGTGCAAACAATTGTTATATGAAATGAAATTAAATCAATCAATCAATCAATAAATTTGAATATAGATTTTGCAAAATAACTACGAAAAAATGATTACATGAATAGAAATCTTCAATGGATGTTCATTTGGAAGTCTATTCAGGGGTGCAACCAGGATCCTCTTTAGGAAGGAGCACAATATTTTAACAATTTTGTGACAAGCAAATAGGAAAAAGAAATATTTGGGATGCCTTTTGACTACAAAATTCTCTGACGAGCAGAAAAAGCTCAGAAGCTTTCGAAATTTAAAAATTGCTAACAAACAAACAAATACATTCTGCCATTGAGTCTAATACATCACTCCCAAAAACAGAATGACGTAGATCAAATATCATGCCTCAAAAACTTTACACTATTAAATGCAAGATACATTTAAAGCGATGTGCATGCTAGTACATGAAGCCTCTATAACTTCCTCTATGGTTTTAAAGGTACATGTGTAACTTGAAGGGGTTCCATATGGAAGGTTTTCACAAAAACAGAAAATAAGAAAAAACAGATCAGTGAAAGATTGACAAAAATCCAAAAACTGTGAGGAAGTTATGAATTTTGAAAGTCGTATTTGATCCAAAAAACAACAACCTATTTCTCAAGATAGAATATTCAACTACAAATGCAACCTAGCTACAATCAGTATACATCTGTTTCTACAAACATAACTCCTTTTTGAAATATCTATTTGACAGCTGATAATAATGCTATTTTTATTATTTTTAAAAAGGTACGGGTAAAAAGGTTCGGGACTTTAAAAAAGGAACTCTAGAAGGGGTTGCACATCTATGCAAAAAATATATATTCATTAGCATACCAGGGAACTGTAGCATCAAAATCAATTCTTTATTGTGTATAATAGGGCCTAGGTTATTCTCTACAAATTCTTTTCATCGATAAACATTACAGAGTTTACTGGTATGATCGCTAGTTCAAAAGCATGTTACATGTGTGTATACCATCCACTATAACATTTTATATATCAGGCAAAGGAAATGATTTGTGAATGCAAACATGATTTGTGAATGCAAACAGCATACATGGATATGACTTATACAGTTTTGAACAAAAACCACAAAGTAACAAATTTTGCACGGCATCTGAAATGAATTTCTACCTTATTCACTCCCCTGCATGATCGAGGGAAAAATCTTTTTCTTTTCTGTGGGAAAGCCTAGAAAACCAAATATATGAACAGATAACAATTCTGCATACACCTAATACACATAAAAGATGATAGTGGGAATTATCAAGAGAGGAACATTTGCATAGGGTGTGTTGATGTACAAGTATTGTAATATGTCAATTTGTCAGTATCATTATTTGAAATACAAGTCTATGTTAATTGTCATCACAATTGCCTGTACCGAAATTAACAACACCACCATCATCAACTTCATCATCATTACTACTTTTATCATCATCATCATCACCACCAACACCAACACCACCAACATCATCATCATCATCATCATCATCATCATCATCATCATCATCATCATCATTATTACTACCTTTATCATCATAATCCCCCACTAGCATCACAACCATCTTAAAGATGAAGACCAGTTCTGGTCATGCGATTGCATTGTGAAAGAAACGTTGCGGAATCGATCAGAAAAGGTTGATCATCTAGCAAATAAGTATTGGTGTGTACTGCAAGGTTCTGAAATCATCAAAATGATAAGAAATTGGCCCAGTCTTGGTAAAGTTACAAGCACTGTACACAGAAAGATGTATATGGGACTAAGCACACGTGCGCAACACATGCGTTTATCTCTCACATAACAAAAGATAAGCTAATTTACCAAATATGTCAATTAGTAGGCAAAATTTTTATCATCATGTATTAATTAAAACATATTCTTTCACATGATTGGTAATATGAGCTTCCATTTGATTTTTGGAAATTGGGGCGTTTCCAATACTGGTCTTTACCTTTAAAAAAACATCGTCATCATCATCGTTATCATTACCACCACCATCATCATCTTCACATTCATCATCATCAACACTTCCATCACATAAACATCCAAGGTATAAGGTATCACTAACCTGATCAATGAGTGACTGGGGTTTCTTATCCAGCAGCCTCTGATACTGCACCAGCCAGTAATCCTGCTCTGTCCTCTCTCTTAACTCCTCCATCTCCAGCTGATCGACAAACACAAAACATAAACAATAATTAGATGATATGTGTCCAGCTGATTCAAGTGAGTAATACTAAGTATTCTATATTTAGTTTTCTTTTAAAGACGTCAAAGTAGAATTCGATATTAAGATGACTCTCATTAAGCAAAACTTAAATATCATTTTAAGTCTCTAGATTGGTCACACTAAAACCCCCTCCCCCTGAAAATCTACTCCATTGATGTACGACTGCTGGCCAACGATCCCCTACGACACACCTACCCCCACCCCGCCCATCCCTCCATTTACATGAAATTACTCCTTAGGTAGTTGTCCGTAGGTGATTAGAAGTCATTCCTATGGGGGCAGTTGTACAAGAGGCTATTTTTAGAACGATATGTGTCCTACGGAGTCTATGTCTGGAATTGATAGTGGNACTACTACCAACAACAACAATAATATCCTGATACAATACGGTCCCTCGGAGAGGACTTAAAGCCGTTGGGCCCCTGATTTGCTTACTTAAAAAGCATACACATGCTTTCTTAGTTGTCATGTAAAACAAACAAACAAACAAATTCTTACCATTCTCTGTTTGAGTGCTTCTTCTCTCTCTTCTCTCTGCATCATGAGCTGTTTGAGCAAGGCCGCCAGGTCTTCTCGTTTCTGCTCCAGGGCGAGCGAGGCTGAATCGGCCTTCATGTTCCTCTTCTCGATCTCGGCCATCGTGACCTCTGCTAGCTGCTGCTGAATCATGTAGATCTACAAACACAACAACAGCAAAACAAAATATATATAAAAATATGATTTTAACAAACATACAAAACAATGAATAATGACAGCATGGGTAAATAATATGTATGGACAGCCCTGCTATGCCCTGTGTGGCATTAAGGCATGGCTGGTCTAACAAGAGGTCATAACGATAAAATAAAAAAGCAAATACACATTATAATACAAACTACATGTACATGTATGTACATGTACTCTAATATATTCTATAATATACAGCACACTACTAGCTCGAGTACAAGTACATGTTCACCAAACAACAATAAACCTCTATTGCGCAACCATTAACTGAGTATATATCCTTTAGATACAGTTTCTCTTTTCTTTTCCCCCTTTTTTAAAAACTTAAATACAATTTCACATTTTGAAGCAAATTTTAAGAAGTACTTTAGTTAAGAAAGGGATATGTTCGCGATTGTAATATGTACAGCGCCATGACTGTCAGAGCCTGGCGGATACCGGCGCTACATGTACATGTATATAAATATCCATATTATTATCATTATATCATTAAAGGGTTTTAATAGAGGCAATGAAACAGCAAAGTATGAAAATGTCATTGAACTTGGATATTTTTGATATTTAAATACCTTAAAACGGTTTACGAAAATATGTTATTATATTATACCTATTTACTGTGATTATTAAGACACTTTAAAATGATTTATGATAAAAATGTTCAGATTATATCATATTTATTCTTGGGAACCTACAAAAACAAGCTATGCTTTCCAGTAGGTTCCTGTTTCATTTCATAATTTT
>BEXV01001117.1:107492-133135 GCA_003118195.1 Hemicentrotus pulcherrimus | reverse complement strand
TTTTTTTTTTTTTTACTCTGTTGCCGTATATACGCCGCTGCCCGACTTTTTGATTTTTTCTCTCCCAAAAATACCGCGGCGTTTACACCGGCAAATACGGTATATGATTTATCGTAGCGAGTGCTGTGCAGTATGGCAGCCATCCGACACTCGCTGAGAAAGGCAGAAAGTATCAAGTATTCTCTTAATAGAAACCAATTTTTCATGGAAAACTGAAGTTACATGATGACCTGAAAATCAATATTTAGCAACTTTGTGTGAGTAAAATCACCACAAATTTCAGATAATCATGCGTGCATGTGTCCGGGCAGTTTTAGCGTGCTGTTTTCTAAAGATTTATAGGAAATTACTGATTTATTCCCAAAATGACTGATTTTGAGCCTTGTGATTAATGATTTTCTGTTCTGGAGGTTGGCAGCTCTGGCATAGTATGATGGGTAAAGAGAATGTTGTCTTCTTTAACCCTGTTCATATCTGCTAATACCACAATATTGCTGATGCACATCCCCTAGTTCGTATCAGGGGGATAACACCACATTAATAACAGAATATTGGGCCATTTCCCAGTTCAAATACGCATCTGTTAGAAGATTGATTTCAATTTGAAAAGCAAGTACCCCTTTGCATTGTGGTAGCCTCAAATGGAATCATTTTCAAACATGTATGCTTATTGCTTTCTCACTCGCATTGTGAGATGCAGGCGAGAAAGCGCTTGCCCCGTCTTACACCAATTTTGCTTCTTTCCCGCTAATTCGGTCTATTGATTTTTGAATTTTTGTCTGCAGATTGGTGAAAGTTTGGATTCATTTTGTAGGACAGTGTTTAGTGCTTCAATAGCTGAATTATGCTCGACAATTATGCTTGACACATTTTTTGTTACAGTATTTGATTCTCTTATTCTACAGCATCAGTACGATCAAAAGAACATCAGGCGGCGGGTGTACGATGCCCTCAATGTCCTCATGGCAATGAACATTATCTCTAAAGAAAAGAAAGAGATTAAATGGATTGGCCTGCCAACCAACTCTAGGCAAGAGTGCGACAAGCTAGAGACGGAAAAGAGGAAAAGATTAGACAGCATACGACAAAAGAAATCACAGCTTCAAGAGCTCCTCTTACAGGTAGGTCTTAATGGGAGAGGGTCATCCCATTCCATGTGCAGAAGACCATAACTCCCTGACACCTGACTCAGTGAAAATAACATTAATGGGTGTGCAAGTCTCCACACTGCAAACCTGTAGTCCTATGAATATTAAAATACCCCGTTGTCACTCGGAGAGTCTTCACACAGAGTTTGGCTAACTTGGTTTCACTGGGTCACAACATGGCGTATATTCTTTTGTTTTGTGCTTGCCCAACAAAGCAGTAGTCGCCATATTGTGTGCAACTCGAACCGGGTTGGCCAAACTCTTGTGTATAGATGGCTCTGGTTTTCAAGTTACTGTGTGCATGGCAATGGCTATACTGCTAAATGTTGGGAACTTCGAGTTAAATTGTATAATTGATAGCACAGTTGATAGTATACAAATGATGCATGCGCATGAGTTCATTATATGATCTATCCGCACTCGAGTTGAGGCTGTGTGTATCTATCGCACGAAGCCGTTAGGCTGTGTGCGATAGATACACACCACATCAACAAGGGCGGATAGATCATATAATAAACGAATGAAAACATGCCTCATTTGTTTTAAACAACGAAACTCCTAGATCCTTGTTATTTGATGGAAAAAGAATTAATTCAAGATTGTTTTGTGACAGTATATGGCTGATAAATAAATCTCAAGTTTTAATAAGTCTCAATTTAGTGCGCACACATAAGTATAGATATAGCAAGCGCACTTACCTCTACATCCATTTACGCATAGTGATGCACAAGAATAGGCCCTTGCACACACAGTATATTAAGCGCTTACCTCTACGCGCACTACTGCATGCTCTGAAAACGAGTTCAATAGTACTGGAAAATATTGCACTCCTTTTCATGAAAACAAGTGCAATAGGCTCAGTAAACGAATCACACGTGATCGCGCATGGCCAATCATTTGATTAGGATCTGGGAGTGAGTTGTATAACACAATATTTTGAACATTTTGTCTTTGTGTAATTATCTCTCTAACCCCAATACCAGTGGTCTATATGAATTACTATATTACAGGAAAGTACAACTGTAAGGTTCTTCCAAAAGGACTAGGAAGTTGGAGATGCCTTTAATACACAAGCATTTTTTTCTTCAAACCTGTGGACCTCTCTTGTCCAGTGCTCTTTGGATTTGATGAATATAATGTAACGTAAGGACATGTAAAAGATAATTTTTGTTTAACCCCCACCTTTTCATGAATACAGCAAATTGCATTTAAGAACCTGGTGACACGCAACAAGAGGTTAGAAGATACAGGGGCAAGTCCACCAACTAGTAACTCAGCCATCCACTTACCTTATATTATTGTCAATACCAGCAAGAAAACAGTCATCGATTGCAGCATATCAAATGATAAGTAAGTATACATTCATATTAAGTGGCATGGAGAGTTTTCAAAGTACAGTTTGATTAAATTATACTTCTAATCTTCCAATTGTTCAGTTATGCCCATATCAAGCTTTATATAATATTTCACCTTTTGCTAAAAAGAGATGATCAAAACACATTCCTTATGCTGGAAGGGCCCTCTATTTTCCTCTATTGCTCCTTGCCTGTGGGATTCCCTCCCATCATTTATTCACGAAATTGACAACCTGGACCACTTCAAAGCTTCACCCAAAACTCACATCTTCCTTCAGACATTTAAATGCTCACTTTATTGGAGAAGCTGGCACCATTGAAGGTTTTTTGTGAACATTTATATGCGCCATACATGCCCTGAATCATCATCTTCACCCTCAAGAAGCTGGATCCTCAGTCGAAGTCCTTCTGCCAGCCGTTTCAGGCCTTTACCCTTGATATGATCAGCATTATTTTTGCTGTTAAGTTGACTGATCAGTGATGCCTTGTATTGGGATATGGTCCTTAATCATATGTTTGATTAAAGGCTGAGCTGTTTGGTGCTCATGTATTTAAAATCAAGTGGAATCTTTTAATTTTAATTTTATTGTTTTACTTCAAAATAAATTCATTTTTTCCTGAAAGGCAACTGCCTAAGTACTCTTTAGAACTAAAGACCGAAACAAATGAAGTTAACTCTGACTGTCAGGTCTCAGTTTTCATCCCTCGCAGAGTGAGTTAGTGACATCACAAAGTTATGTGACATTATAATTGGAATGAGTGCTTTGCCTTTATTGATCGAATGCTGAATATTGAATATGAATCTTTCTTGATTTATCCCAGGTATGAGTATCTGTTCAACTTCAACGATACATTTCAAATCCATGATGATATTGAAGTATTGAAGCGAATGGGAATGGCGTATGGACTAGAGAAAGGGCAATGTAGTCACAGCGATCTAGAGAGAGCCAAGACGATGATTCCCAAGACATTGGAACCTTACCTAGCAGGTTAGACAACAATTTCAACATCTTCTTCATCTTGTTTATACGATTTTGTAAACATAAGGAGTATGACAGTCTTTGTTGTGTACAGTTGTAAAGTTAAGGCAAGAAATATTTTCTTGGATGCAGTTTGCACAGATTTTGTCTCTGTTTCATTGCTTACTTAATAAAACTACTATATTTAGAATAAATTCAGATGGAAGTGGAAAAAAGAGAGAGCCTCACAGAGGTCAATACTATTTCTTAGTACTTGAGATGTAGGGTTAGACTCTGACATGTGCCCACGTGGTCCAATCCAGCCTGTTGAGCATGATCTGAAGAAGTGTGCAGTAGACAGCACCCCCATGTTCGCTCCTTACAGTGACGACCTGCAACTAGTGTCATATTTAAACAATCGTCAGTTTTAAGCTATGGTTGGTATATACAAAATAACATTTGTGTTTTATATGATTAGAAATGGCCCAGCAGAGTCAAAGTTCTTCAAGTACAACCATCATTGCTGGACCAAGTGGAATCCAGACCCAAGGTGCCTCGAAGACGCACCTACCCGGTGATCCTCAATTCTCACCTCTTGCTGTTCCGCTGGCCTTATCGCATTCTGTCGATGCTGAGGTAAGTAAGACCACTAAAATTAGTCGGCTATAAGCTTCATATGTTTTATTCAACTCCGTAATTCATCAGGGTATTGCAGTGCAGGGCGACCGACTGTGACATTTTCATGTCCTGGCAGTTTGGAAACTTTAGAAGTTGTTTGCAGAATAGTCACTTTGTATGTCTTATGCTATGGTCACAAAGGTTTGTACGAACAACAATTTTGTACGAATCTTCCTGTTTTTCCATTGTCTGAAAATCGTTTGTAGCAGTTCGTAATGGCTTTTGTGACTTAGGCATTATATAATTTGTTTCCACAATCACAAAACCAATGACATTGGAAATTGAAAGCCCCTTTTGTTTGATATAAAGGTGAAATGGTAAAGGAAGTATAGGTTATCTATTTTGGTTTTGTTTTTGTGATATTAACATGTCCACATATTCTGTCTGCTCAGCCTGTATGACATTGATGGAATTGTGTTGTTGTTTGTAGGTTGCTCTGGCCACGGCTGACCTGGCGATCTCACAGTCATCTAGTCTAAGCTCGTACTCGGATGCAGGGCCATCACGAGGTGCTACAGATACCCCCAGCTCGTTGCTTGACAGCGAGAGTGATGAATCAAGTCGCGAATCATTCCAAGTGTAATACAACCTCATCCTCTTCTTTCCATCAAGCACCTTGAATGTTAACTCTCTGATCAGTTTGTATGTATCATACAAAGATTTGGCTATGTTGACCAACACACAAACTGAACATGTGCGATTGGCTTCGTCCTGGTGTGACTTCAGAAACTACATTTAGTTTTGAGACTCATGTCAACCAGGATGCTGTATTGTAAAAGCCGTGGAGAGTGCATGTAGGATATTTCTTGAAGAATAAGGAAACGTAACACATGGAAGGACAAAAAGATTTTCTGAATTGATCGCTGAGATGAACTGAGCTGAGATGAGCTGAGCTGATATGTTGAAGGAAGGCTTTGCTAGATGAGCTGACATTTTGAAGGATTGCTTGGATTGAAACAAACAATGTGCCTTGGGATCAACATATATTATGTTTAGCTTCATTTTAAGCTGTCCAACAGAGATTAGTGGAGATTTCCCCCAGCATCATACAAAGGTTTAATCATTTTCTAGTATTTGTAGTGAAGAATCGCATAGATGGATGACTTGAAGTGGTAAAGACCATTTATTCTACTTAATGAAAGAAGAAGAAAAATGACATCAAATTGAAGCCGAGTTAAAATATTCTCATCATATTGCATACTTGATTTGGTTTGTTGCATGGTAATTATGATGTTCTAGATTATATAATATTTAATGTAACAGAAGTTTTCTTGGGTACTTAGAATTGGGAACATATTGTACATGTCTTGAAACAGTTTTATCAAAAAAGATATTTCTATACAGAGATTGAAATGCTGTTTGCTGTGAACGTTTAATATTGCAGTGCTTCTTGCATTAACCATGTGAAATAATAATGATAATAATAAATACTTATAAAGCGCACTTATCTAATAACTTACTTAATGCGCTATACAGAACAAAATACACAAATCTAAGCATACTTTTTTGCATAAAAGTCTTTGTAAGGATTATTACCAAATTAAAAAAAACTATGAAGCAGGGGTCCACGTTGACACAAAATCTGATTAAATAAAAGTAGAAAAACACTACTTTAACTGGTCATAGGTGGTATAAGAACTGAAATGACATGGGATAACAATGTGAGGAAGTTGTGAAGATCATTAAACCAACTGGCAATTCTGTAATGTCATTTAGGAGCTAATGTACATTTGTTTATAAGAATTCATATATACTTTTATTTTTCTTCAAAGAAACTTCTTAAATATCTGTCAAAAATTATTTTGAAAAAATTGTCATATTTCCTCTTTGAAATGAAGCTACCCCTGTAGCGGTGTTGTATTTATGTTCTAGTGGATAAGTCTCTGGACTGTGAAGCTACCCCTGTAGCGGTGTTGTATTATGTTCTAGTGGATAAGTCTCTGGACTGTGAAGCTACCCCTGTAGCGGTGTTGTATTATGTTCAGTGGATAAGTCTCTGGACTGTGAACCACAAGGTACAGGGTTCAAATCCCTGTTGCAACACAGGTATCCTTTGGCAAGACATTAATCTGCATTTACCACTCTCCACCCGGGTGATGTAAATAGAGTGGTGAAGTGTGACGTCATCAAAAATCTATTTTTGGAATTTCTCAATTTTGTCTTAATTTTCTGAAAGAGCATTGAAAATAATGTCCATATGTCGAAAATCAATTGAATATATTGAGTATTGGCTGAGATATGACCATCTGAATAAAAAGATTGCCTATGGGAACTCAGTGTTATATGCTCTGGCATTAACCATTAAGAGCCAGAGCATATAACACTGAGTTCCTATGGGAAATATATTCATTCAGATGCTCATATCTCAGCCAATACTAAACATATTCAATCGATTTTCAATATTTGGACAATATTTTTGATGCTCTTTCAGAAAATGAAGAAAAAATTGGGAAATTCGAAAAATAGATTTTTATGACGTCACAGCTTCGGTACTCTATGGGTACCTGGCAGAAAGTGATTCCTTGAAATGCTAGAGCACCATAATGGCAGACATGCTAAAGCCAGGGGTAATACTTGTGGAGCGCTAGGAGTGCGACAGACATGAGTTATACAAGAACCCACTGTTTTTATTATTATTATTATCATAATTATTATTATTATTATTTACTTTAAAAGAAGAAAACAACTAGTGTCCTTTTGCATACAAAACTGTCGGAAAGAAAAATCTTAACGTCATACAAAACTGTAGGAAAGAAAAATCTTAACGTCATGGAGTTTCATAATTTGCTCAAAATTTTATTCTAAGTCTTAAATTTGTTGCTTTCCAATGTGGCCTTATCCTCTTTAACTATATAGAATATTGTCTTGATCTTGTCAACTCTACTGTTGAATTAGACCATGTGTAAATTTTCATGATGAGTATGTGTACATGAGTAAAGAACCAATACCTATATATGATCTTGACCCTGTTTCATTAAACTTTTAATCAGTAACAAAGTAATAATAGCTGTTATAAGCTACTGAAATTGTGGCATTTGATCTGCTGTGAGCAAATTTGTCATAGAAATTTAGCTTTTGTTGTTGATCACAAGTTTTTTTAACCGGGGCCCTCTTTTTTCTTTTGTTTCTAGTCTTGTTAACATATTTATGAAGAGTTATTGAACAAGATTGATGAAAAAGATCAAGATGTAAGATCTCTATCTGACAATGTATATGTTTGTTCGAATTTCTGAGATTTTACATGGAGTACACAAAACGGAAAGTATTTGATATTTTTCACTTAGACAAGGTACCTGTACAAGTAGTGGATTGGCTCTTAGACATACTGTATTTTGATAAGCTGTATTTAAATTCTAAAAGTTTAAATTGCATGATCATGTATTTACATGTAGGTAAAACTGATTTGTGAGGGTGCACATCAGACCTGTGGACTAGGTAGTGGGAGTCAGACCAGGTCGGGTCCTGGAAACCTTCCTTTTTTGGCTTCCAGTACAGTATGGTCCAAAGTGGGATATGGGAAGACAGGAAGGCAAGCAAACAAAAATAGTTGTAAAATGCTTACGCCATGAGCAGTAAACTGAGGTGAATATATTTCAAGTCCTTATCAGACATTTTCTCCAATCAAGAGAGTTGAGTTGAATTTACATGAAAAATTCCTATTGTATCAGCCAATGATTGGACTCCTTTCTCACGATGGGCCGTTCTAAAGAAATATCAAAAGAAATGCAAAGCATAAGTGAATCAGAAGTAATTTGAATACCATTTCAATTGACTTCTTTATATATTTATGATCGTACTTGCTGCAAGCCATCCTAAATAAGTGAGAAACTTACCAGTCATTGAATCAGCAGTCTTGAGTAATCATGAACACAAGTGAAACGGATGATTCTTGTTTAGTGCGCAAATGTCCGCTTTTAACCTCAGTACGTCACAGTAGGAAGGGTTTTGACGATGCACATGGCATCAAAACTTATTAGGCATTCCCCATTTTTTCCCAGCTTCTTGTATTGTTCAGGGTATCTAAATATCAGAAATAATATTGAAAATTTTCTAGTCTGGTTCTGGTCCAGGCTTTTCTTTCTCAGTCCCAGAACCAGTGTAGACATATGAATAATAGATCAATCATTAGTGGAATAAATGCCATTAATTGTTTATAGACAATTTTAGCCGTGACAAAAAATGATAAATGCAGAATAGATAATTAACCAATTTGTTCTTGAAAAGAATATCGATGAGAGTGGACAAACTAGTCGTAAAGGAAAGAGGATTAGAAACCAAGCTTTGGGTTTCAATTTGAGTAGAATAAGGGCCATAGAGTTTGTGAAGTTGTTTTTACTCAGAATTTCTAACCATGAAAATCCATAGAAAAGAAAGTATGCAATTTTAAATGTACAGAATATCAAGATTTAGATAGTAAGATTTGGTGACTTTGTTCAATCATTTTTTTCAAGCAATCATTTGAGATTGATCTTTAGTTTGCTTTAAAATTATGCAACTTGACATTTTCCATTTCTGTTTATTGTTGGTTTGACTTTTTGTACATGAATGATACTTTAGGTCATGTCATTTCATCAGATTATGTACGATTCCAGACAAATAGGCTTATAATTCCAAAGCATGACATGTCCATGTCTGTATGTCGGTGCTGCCATCATGTTTCATCTCCCTGCTTGTCACTTCGATTTCTTGTCAAGTTGTCATTATTCAGTTGATACGTGTACAATGCTGAAGAGTCCTGAAAGAGACAGGTTTTTATTTCTCCATTTCCTTTTCTCTTTCTTTTCTTACTACAATGAGTGGAACCTCATTAAAAAACTTCTTCTGGACCAAGTAAATTTCTTTCTTATATAAGGTTGTAACCAAACTATGTATTATGTTGATCAAGAATTGTGAATCTGATCTAGTCATGTGATTGCATTGTGAAAACATCTATGGTAGACATGAATGGAAAAGGTTGATCATATAGTACATAAGTATTGATATAATATTGGATGGCTTTGAGTGTCATAAAAGAATATATTGCTTGAGCTATGACAATATTGGAAGACAATTCCAATATTGTCATAGCTCTCATCTTCCAACATTGTCATAGCTTGAGCAATATATTCTTGTATCACACAAAAACAAAGCCTTACAATATAATTATTATTACCTATATCAGGCCGACTAGCTAACCTAAATAACAAAATTTTGTATCGACAGTTGAAAGTCCTTGATGACCGAGCAATACAAGAACAATATTGATCTGTCCTCGGGTACTGTTCTAAAGATATTAAATACACTGATTCATTGTACCGCTTGGAAGCCTTATATAGATAATAATGGTGTATATTGTAAGGTTTTGGAATCATCAAAATAATAAGAAATTGGCCAAGTCTTGCTAAAGGTCACATGCACTGTACACAGAATTGTATATATGGGCCTACACAACCATGTGGCATGAATGTCCACAACTTTTAGCTGCTACTTGTGATATTCTGAATATGAGGGTATTTGAAGAGTCATCCTTTTCAGTGGACAATTATTCTATGATACTCTCCCACACCAACATAAAATGAAAGAAAAAAGCTCACATCCATTTTGCACCTTTCCCAGAATTCGCCAATCTTTCTGCTTCAAAATGATGTAATTGATGCATTACAGGATCTGTTGATCCATGAGACATGCTCTGTTTTGATTCACTATACATAAATTGCACAGAATCAAACAAAGAGAGATAGGAAAACGCCTTTAATGATTGAAGTGTATTTTTAAATATATCACTTACATGTAGGATCTGTTCCCATATTTCACAGGACTGTTCCTCCCCACAGCTTGCTATCACAAACTATAGGCTTATCATTGCAGAATGAAATAAACAGACACCATGGTTTTTTGACAGTTTTTTTTTNATTATTATTACCTATATCAGGCCGACTAGCTAACCTAAATAACAAAATTTTGTATCGACAGTTGAAAGTCCTTGATGACCGAGCAATACAAGAACAATATTGATCTGTCCTCGGGTACTGTTCTAAAGATATTAAATACACTGATTCATTGTACCGCTTGGAAGCCTTATATAGATAATAATGGTGTATATTGTAAGGTTTTGGAATCATCAAAATAATAAGAAATTGGCCAAGTCTTGCTAAAGGTCACATGCACTGTACACAGAATTGTATATATGGGCCTACACAACCATGTGGCATGAATGTCCACAACTTTTAGCTGCTACTTGTGATATTCTGAATATGAGGGTATTTGAAGAGTCATCCTTTTCAGTGGACAATTATTCTATGATACTCTCCCACACCAACATAAAATGAAAGAAAAAAGCTCACATCCATTTTGCACCTTTCCCAGAATTCGCCAATCTTTCTGCTTCAAAATGATGTAATTGATGCATTACAGGATCTGTTGATCCATGAGACATGCTCTGTTTTGATTCACTATACATAAATTGCACAGAATCAAACAAAGAGAGATAGGAAAACGCCTTTAATGATTGAAGTGTATTTTTAAATATATCACTTACATGTAGGATCTGTTCCCATATTTCACAGGACTGTTCCTCCCCACAGCTTGCTATCACAAACTATAGGCTTATCATTGCAGAATGAAATAAACAGACACCATGGTTTTTTGACAGTTTTTTTTTTTCTTCTATTTTTGTGCTTTGTAGTACATGTTATTGTAAAAAGTGAATATGCTCTTTTTCTTTTTCTTTATTATGTGTACATTATTCCCTGTATGAGAGATCATATTTTAATTGCAAAATGAATAATATTAGTAACTTATGTGTATAAACTGAAAATGAGAGACGGGTAAGACAACTTGCTTCATTAAAAGATATTTCCCACTATGTAAGAAGCATTGTGTAAAGTTTAGATATAATACAATATTTCTCATGTACATACTGTGTGCTTTCTTGAAATAAACACACAACTATGAGTGGATAAAATGTGTTCTTGTGTGGTTGATTTTATTGTGGAAGATAATTTACATTCTTCAGTTTTCTATTCTCCTGTGCTCCTTGGTTATGAGTATTAGTCTTCTTTCTTTGCATGTCTCACTTATATTTTTAGGTGGTCATTTTGTCTTCCCCATTATATGCGATTGGGAGAGCATAGGTAATTATGGGTAACGCCTCTAGCCATTTGAGCTTTTTTTTTTTTCTTCCTATGAATCATTTTACTTGTTTAAAAAGAAAAAAATATACTTTTATTGTATTTGATTAAGGGATTCGACTTGGCCTCATGTTATTATTATTATTATCAATATCATCCACATCATAAATGCCACAAACATGGTCATAATTTTTTTTTTAATTCTATGAATATAATCTCTTATACAATTACTGAATTGAGCTTATTTGGTGTTACTCATTAGATAATGAAATTCACTGCAAGGTGACCATCCTGCTGCCGGAATATAATAATAATAATAGCTACCGTAGTTCTTATATAGCGCTTTTTAGCTCCGAAGGCCCTCTCAAAGCGCTTTACAGATATATATATATGCCTGCATATTTAGGGCTGGTTGGAGGCACAAGTCCAAAGATTCTTTAAAAAGGGTCAAGTGTTTTAGCCTTTGTTAAGTGTTTTAGGCTTTGTTAAGTGTTTTAGGCCATAAAAGAAAATCTCTGACCCCAAAAAGGGAGAAGAAAAGAAGAAGACAGGGGTGCATGCCCCTGAGACCCCCACCCCCCTTTCTGGATCCACCACTTGTACTCACACTTTTCTTTGTAATATGTAGGCCTATTGATCCATCTCCTTCATTAACCTGTATCTACATAGCATACACTGTTGGGCAAATCATTGGTTTCAAGAAAAGTAATTAACAAAGTTCTTTGTTTGTAATGGAGTTTACTTTTCACCAGCTGCTACCAACCAGATAAGTAAATCATTCACATTCGTTCTCTCAAGAATTATTTCGAGTTCATTGCAATCTTGTTGGAAGTCTCTACTAGCTGCCGAGATGAATTCACTTACATTAACTGTACTGTTCATATGCCTTCTGAATTGGTGGACTTTAAAGACTGATGCCAGAGCTTTAGGTAAGAATTAATATTTTATATACATGCAATAACTTTCTACAGCTGTGTGCTTAGATCACCAAATTCATACCAAAGATATATCTCTTGAAGGCAAAGTTAACAAATGGTCAAATCTGGCCCAAAATAAAGGTCAAAATGTCAATCAATTTTCCATGAAAAGCACTGTATAATCAATAGCTTTCTATAGCTTTGAGGTAATATCACCAAATTCATACAGTGGGTACTGTAACCAGGCATCTACCCCTGGACATCCACCCCCCCCCCCTAGAAAACCAACCCCAGTCAACTACCCCCTAGTACAACTACTCCCTAGGAAGTGGTACATGTAGTTGTCCTGGAGGATGGTTGTAATGGGGGTTAGGTAGTTGTCTGGGGGGTAGTTGTACGGGGGGTAGTTGTACGGGGGGTAGTTGTCCTAGGGGGTACTTGCCCTAGGGGGTAGTTGCCCTAGGGGGTAGTTGTCCTAGGGGGTAATTGACTGGGGGTGGTTATCCGGGGGTGGATGTCCAGGGGGTAGGTGTCTTAGAATCAGTGGGTACATCTTGTAGCTCGATCACCTTGTATGATTATGATTCAGGTCCTAGGGCTCCTTTTGTAGCTTCTGGGCAGTCCGTGGATGAAAACGTCTATCTTGATCTGGATGATGATGGCGGTACTGACCACGGAAGAGATGGCCAAACTAAATATATTATCAAGGGGCAACAACCACAGGAGGAGAGAGTAGATGGGTAGGTTCATTTAGGGGAAGAGAGGGGGAGAAAAGAAGAAAGTCACAGAGAGAGGCGGAGGTACATATAATGTTGACAGAGAGAGGGAGAGAGAGAGACAAAGAGAGGCAGATAATTAACAGAGAGAGTCAGACAAACAGACAAAATGAATGGGAGAATCTCACTGGGAAGAAGACGTTTAAAAGAATGGTATTAACATGCTCTTCTGGGGGAGCACCAAACTAAGATTTGTATTATCTTCTCTCTCTCATACACTCTCCTACCCTCTCATCAGAGCTAGACTCGCTTTGATTACTATTATGATCTTTTGTTTTACAGAGCACGGAAGAAACAGGGTGATATGATGAACATTAACGCACCTAAGAAGCCTATCGCCCCTCTCGCTCTTAACACTAAACCTGTGGAAGCACCTTAATCTCCTTGGTGCTTCATCATACCCTTCTCGCTTTTAGCACAAAGCCTGTGGAAACACCTTCATCATTTTGGATCTTCATCACATCTTTCTAGTCCTTAACAACAAACCTTAAAGATAACCCTAGTATAATTATATGCTTTTGTGTTTATTCAGATACCTTAATGTATATACATACCTATTAACTGGGACCTACATAACAAAAGCTTTGCTTTTTAGTAGCCCCCACTTTATTTAGCTTTTTGCAATGTATTTATCATACTTATGATTGTATCTTTTGTCATAACTATTACCATGTACATTATGTTTCTGTATTGTACGTTTAGTGGTAATTATTACCATGTTCATTATGTTTAATTATGTTATCCTTGATAAAGTGGAATTAAACTTGAAACTTGAAACCTGTTCTCACATTATTCTCAGCACAAAGCATAATGAAACCCTGTACTTGTCATCTCATCATACTTGCTCTTAACACAAATCTTTGGAAACACCTTTATCGTCTTAGCACTTCATCACATCCTTCTCGTTCTTAACACAAACCCTTGGAAACACCTTTATCGTCTTAGCGCTTCATCACATCTTTCTTGCCCTCAACACCAAACCTGTTCTCACATTAACGTCTTGGCACTCCATCACATCCTTCTCGTTCTTAACATAAACCCTTGGAAACACCTTTATCGTCTTAGCGCTTCATCACATCTTTCTTGCCCTCAACACCAAACCTGTTCTCACATTAACGTCTTGGCACTCCATCACATCCTTCTCGTTCTTAACAAAAATCCTTTGAAAGCCATTATTGCCTTGCATCATTGTACCCTTTTCGCTATAAACAAAAACCTATGGAAACAATTTATTTGTCTCAATGCTTCATTTCTCCATTATAACTCGCAATACCAAACCTATTTACATTCTTTAAACGTGTTAATGATCTGATCTGCCCCAAGAGAGATGGCATTTAGAAGGAGACAACTCAAAATGCGATTGGCGTACTGAAATGTGGACATTATTATTGCCATATCGTTATTTGGAAATTGGCTTTGTGTTTGTGAAAACTTATAGTGGAAAAAGCCAAGCTGTTGCATCGATGGCTGGCAAGGCCAGAAGGGCGTTAACATATGGCGTTTTGCATCCTTCTTGCTCTCAGTAGACTTTGCATCAGGTGTTTTATCGTGACTGAAGCAAACAAAATGATGGAGGATGCTCACTTGTGATTATTGTGAAATTGATAAATCAGCCAGGGGTCTATTCTTCCCTAAAAAAATGTTATGATTCCAACAATCACGGCCTGGTCCCTAAATATTTTTCACTCTGGTGTGGTGGAAGAGACAAGTGCCTTTTTATTGTATTTTATTTATTTATATATCCTTTTTTATTTTAGGGGGGAGGGGGTTAAGTGCCTTTTGTAAAATCACTGACATTTTGGGTTTATCTTTGTGATTAAAAATATTTTCACAACGTTGCAATTTATATTGTATTAGTTTATCTTTTGTTTAAATAATACATAATATTATTGATGTGCATGCATTGTATTAATTAAAAAATTAATACTTACCGGCATTTGATATTAAATAAGTCGTTCGGTCATCGATAAAAATCTAACCGATGATGCTGCTGGATGGAAATGTATATTTGAATTTGTTCTTCAAGACTTGAAAATTCAAGACATGTACTTTTATTCTTTCAGACGCAATTAACTTAAAGTCACGCCAGCTTGTAGTAATAATGACTGCTTGCTGGGCTGGTAGTTTTAAACTTTCAATACTCATTTTCATCCAGTGTGAACCCTTGCAGATGTCAGTGGATTGTTTCGTAAACTTTGATTATTTTCAAAACTACATTTACACTGTCCCAAATGAACATAATACTGCGATCTTATGCACCAAGAAAAACACTTATGAAAAAGAGTTTGTATTTTCATAAGAATTTGGTTTAATTCATAGGACAAATAATTGATTATAACATTGAAATCATTAATGGTATATTGCAAATATGGTCTTCTATGCAAGCCTCTTTGCAAATGAAACAACACTTATGTCTGTGGGTCTAAAATCATTATTAACAATAGGAAATATTAAACCTCAGTCTAAATTCCTTTATTAAACCCAATTTTAACTAAAGCTTGAACCCATTGTTGCATTTACATTCTAGTAGAATATGGGTCAATATGAATTAGTCGATAAATATGGCTTATAAACATTTTATATGTCAAACATTCATTGACATTCAGTGTATGTGGATTAACCTGTTTAGAAGAAATCTCCAGACTTGTCATGCACACATATAACACATTGGAATACTCTTCTAACAAACTTCAACTACATAGTTTTAAAAAGTATAAAGCTCTCATAATGATGGGCAGGTAACAGGGAACATGAACTATTAAAAGGACTTCTACGGTATATCAAGGGGTATCAAAACATGCCCAACAAAGAACCCAACATTATTACAAATTTCACAAACCAAGGAAAGAAAATGACATGGCAGTTGGTAAAATACTGTTTTCAATTCCACTCTTACTCTATATAAAACATTAACAAGAGATAATAGAAGCAATTACTACCATGCAGCAGCACTTTCAATTCAAATTTATAACTATTCATCTTTCAAAAATACTGAAAATTCTGTTTTTACTAAATACAGTTCAAAATGTAGCAACATCTCTAAAGAAACATAAGTACACGCAGCCATTATTTTCTAGTATACACACAAAATATATAGAGAGACTTAATATCAAAAAAGGATACTTGTGAGTGATAGAGATGCTATTAATTTCCAAGTATAAATGTCTGTTTACAGAGAAAAAGAGTCTTTAATGAGGTATATATTTTAATAGAAATATTGAGAACAGAATGATCTCAAGTATATACATATATGAGACAATACTTTAAAAATCTCTCTCTCTCTCTTGAGCTGTATTAACAATACCACAAATATTGTCATTCAATTCAAAATTATTTCTTAATCAAACCAGATAGTAATGGAAAAGAGAAGCAAATATATTCCAAATGAATTCATATCCAGGAACTTAATTGTTGGTATCACATTGCTTAAATTACATACCAATCAGATATTAAGTACATTATCAAAACTATTACCATAATCAAGTTGTACACCCTTAGTGCCCATTTTCATTTAATAAAATTTTCATTTCATTCGAAGAACAATTCATTTGTATCAATCATGGATGATCATTATCCTGTACCTCTTAGTATTTAGATATGAAGCATAATCACAATGCCTATTAGTATACCTTGTATATGTACAGTATGTGAAGATTGTAATGCCATCCTATATAATCAGAACATAATAGGCATTGACTTAAATGTAATTCATCATTTAAAGAAGTCCTGCTTGTCATAAAACAATATTGTATAATTTGAGTCTCTACGACCGTTACAGGGTAATTCAACATCAGAGCATTTTTAGAGATTATCCCTGTTTTTTCATTAAATATGGCAAAGAGAAGAGTATTTGGGACACTTTCAGCTTCAAATGAATCGCAGCATACAGCACAATGATAGTTCCAATGTAATCACATATTAACTGGGCCCTGTCTTATAAAGAGATGACATTGATCGTAAGTCCTATTATAATTCAGAAACTTAAAAACTCCTCTCACTAGTGCAAATTTGCAATGAATTTTCAGTGTTAAAACTAGTAATGCATTTGAAGCAATCATAATTTCTTTATAGGATGGGGCCCTGGATGTACAATTGTGAAAAGTGGTTTAAGATCCAGAAAAACAAAGTATTCTTTCTATTTCTATATTGATCAGTATGTTTTATATATTTATCATCTACATATTTTAGATAATAATTTCCTTCTAATAGCCAATCACATTTGTTGAACACATGTTTTGTATATCCTTCTATGCATACATGTGTAAATGTTTGCTCGTGTTTGAAATGCTGTGTGGCAGAGGTAATTTGTGTACATGCTTCTTGAGAAGACCATAGCACATCAAAGCATTTCACAAAGGAAGCAATCTTGGTTCCAGGTTTTTTCTTTTAAATGGTCCAAAACCTGATCTGATTTCACTAGGCTTGTTTTCATCAGCATTTGAACTATTCGATCACAAATTATCCAGTTAATTTGTGTCTTTATCAGCCCGAAGTTGCAATTAGCAGGACATTTGGTCGAGATAATCATCCCAAGATATAATAATATTAATCTTTTTAAAGTCCACTCTGAATTTTATTAAGTTAAACCGAAAATGGAAATTCTTTTTGCCCAATTGATCGTGAGCCGGCAGCCACTGAGCAGGGCTAGATCTACATTGCTCTATCCCTTATGGTATGATGCTGCTGGGGTTCAAACCCACAGCCTCCCAGTTGTGAGGCAGATGCTCTACTGATTGAGCCAACACACCAGTTCTATCTTGAGCTAGTTTGCAAAATATCTCACTATTTGTCCAGTTCATCTTCACCAGCCCGAAGACATGCACCATGCAAAAAGAAGAGTGATTCTGGCTATTAAAGAATAAACATGTATGTACCCTGCAGCATCAAGATATCATCCATTTTATCATTATCATATCTATTTACTGTTTATTCACTTTATTGGTTTTGTAACTGTTCATGATTATCATCATCAGAATGTCATAATAAATTGCCACACCTGTAAAATACTTGAAAGCTGTTGTCATGAATCGCTGCAAATCCGTTAGGTGTGAGGTTAACAAAGAACAAAAGTATTTTCATCTCTACAAATATAGAGTGCCTTGAGGGACATCATTAACATTACATATCCCATGTATGAAGAATTTACGTCTCTGATTGGTCAAAACTCCAGGCATGAAATTCACTACAGACTGTTGGGCAGTATAGCAAAATTTTGTCCAGACAACTGGTTCGTTCTACTTTAATACATGTACAATGCAAGGACACAATGCTTGTGCGTGAATTTAATGATGGATATGTGCGATGAATTTCCTTCGGCTCTCCAAATAAATATACTTTGACTGTGAGCATATTTTGCTAATAAAACAAATACCGGTATTGACTGCTTATTGAGTTAAGATTATAGCTTCCTGTCGATCGTAAGATTGCACAGTCAAGTTTCCAGATCACCTTGGGTAATTGTTTTCACTGTGAATTTTGTGAACCTCAAAGCAGTCAATATTAGTATACTATTGCCCAAGGTGATCTCAGAACTGTGTGATGCTAGTAGATGGAGTTGAGGGGTATTTAACAGTCTCTGGCTGGCTAGAGCTCAACTGACATGGTGTGACTTGAACAACTAGCAGTCAATGCCCAGAATGCGGCAAACTATTGAGTGAATCCTAAATGGATTATTTGGGTAAAATTTTCAAATTTTGGGCACGCTTAATAGCTTCATAGCATTTTAACATCATTTTGGCAAAGAAGTATGTTTGTAGCATTTTAAAGTCATTCTGACAAAGAAGTATGTTATGCTAAGTTCACACCGACGCCGCATTGATGGCGCATTAAATCGGCGAGCAAAGCGGCGGCAAAGCGTAACAAAGCTTAATTAAAGCATAACGACCGTAATAGAGCGTGAGAAAGCTTCGAGCAATTCGGGACATTCTGCAAGAATGCCAAAAATTTAAACTCTGTTAAGCGTTCTTACGCTTTGAGCAAAGCTTTGATAAGCTATGTGACGCTTTGATAAGCTTTAATACGCTCTCCCCGCTTTACGCAATGCGTGACAGATCGCCTCAAATTTTTAAACAGTTTAAAATTTGTTGGCGCTCTTGCCGAATGTCCCGAATTACTCGAAGCTTTCTCACGCTCTATTACGGTCTTTACGCATTAATTAAGCTTTGTTACGCTTTGCTGCCGCTTTGCTCGGCGATTTAAAGCGCTATCAATGCGGCGTCGGTGTGAACTTAGCATTAGACAGAATATTAAAATGACGAGCCATTAACAGACAGCCCAAATATCAGATTATTTTTGCCAAATTACATAGTATAAGAAATGAGAAACTAGAAAGTTTCATGATAGCCTATTTTCGTAATGTAACCAAATTGAGACTAAAGTGCCTCGATACCAATCATTACATTCACCTGTTATGAATTGGATTTCAATGGTAGGAATGCAAATTACATATAAATGATTGTCCTACCTAGCAACAACTAATGCATGCAATTTGAAGTCTGACTATTGGTATAAATGGATTTGTAACAGTTGAATGAAATAATTTGTATCAAGGCACTTCACAATGTATAAATTTAGTTACATTACGAAAATATCTTGTTGCTAGTGAGTTCCAAGCCCCCGTGCCTCACCCCTAATCTATTTCATATGCCCCTGGCTAAATAAGACCAACACCAGAAGGACAGTGGAGTCTTGCAAGTTTGATATCAAATCATTTGAATGCTTTACAAACAGTTGCATTGGACTGTGGTGCATAGCAGGAATATATCAAGTCATTTTCTTGATAAAAGTCAATTGCAATGTGTATTGGAATAATGAATAATAATGAAGATACAAAGACAATCTTCATGTAATTTTGACCATTAATAGCATCCATTCTCAACCTCATGTGAATAATTTGACTCTAAATGTAGTCTAACGAATTCATTTCTTGCTAATTGCTGTGAAATGTATTAAACTGAAGAACAAGTCTACAGTATAGGCAACTTTCAATAATTCCCTGAAGTGTTTATATGTGTTACTACCTTGTGTGTTTTTCTCCTATGTTATCTCCAATTCTCTTTCCACAAATAACCAACTTCCCATCCAAAATGGCCATTTTTCTTCAATCACACACTGATATAGAAATCTATAGTGTATATTGTTACATGTATTTACATCGTTGTAGGCTAGCTATCTTGCTAAATGAAAATGTTCTCATGAAAACGGCAAGGTGGAGGGGCTAGGTCTGGGTCATCCATCCAACGGCTCCCCAAGGTAGACCATCGTTACTTCCGTGTTACCATACACGGCTGAGATTGACGGATACAGCTTCTCGTTGGGTAAACCTCTGAATGCCACACCTAAGAACTCGTAACCTCTCTCAAACGCCAGGTAGTTGTCCTCACAGTCAAGAATTACACGGATTTTCTCCCCGACCTGTAGAAAATGACATGAATAGAAAATTTACAAAAATCAATAAAATACATCAAGTGAAATCAATAGAGTTACAGCAAAGATATCATATCTGTAATGCATTGTAGGGATCCTGAGGAAAGCATGACATGAAGGCAAATTACAATGTTTTTAATATGTAGTATATAATTATACATAGCTGCCAACCTTGTGTGACCAAAAAAGGGAATCCTGATGGCAAAAAAAAGGAATTTCAAGCACAAAAAAAGGAATTTATTAAAACAAAACTTACAACCATGGGCGACACACTTCCAATGCAGAAATGTCCTTTCCTTATGCTGTTTTTTTTTCCATACAAGCAGGTTTTTTTTAATATTGTTATTATCAGTCCTGGTATTTCATTCTTTTTGAGAATATTTTTTTCTTCAAGTATGTTTTAGACTTAGTTTTCTATTGAATTTGTGATCAAATCAACATTTAAAAGCAGTTGTTTGATGTGCAGTATGTAAAGAAAACAACAACAACAATAAAAAACAGAATTTATTAAGGAAAACCGTAATACCATAACTTGGAGGAAAAAATGGAGTAATTCCTGCAAAAACGGAGTAATTCCGGCAAAAAACAAATGGTTGGCAGCTCTGTTTTTTTTAATGAAACCTGACTTTTCCCATCAATTTGTATACAAATTATGCAACGATTAAAATTAATTTTAATCAAGAAAGTTATGAATTATTCGAAGGTGCAGTCAATCAAACACAAATTGGCAACTCTGTGATGTATCTTGCGAGGTCCCCTCCCATTTGCTCTGTATTAAAAAACTCCACAGATTAATAATTTCCCTTAAGAAAATTCTTTCTCTCATTTTTCTGCTTCTATATCTAACTCAATATCATGGTGTACTTCTCCTTTAAGAAATTGTATGTCATAATTTGAATGTTAGTAAACGGATCATACCCAACTGTCACATGATTCGTACATTAATTGTTATATGAACTCTGAATGAACCTTGCCTATCCTCTTCTGGTTCTGGGACATGGGGAAGTGAGATGCCATTAAGGTTTGGGGTTTAATATTACCACGCATCCATGGTTTGCCCATTTTCAAATTTTGTTGGATGTATTAGTCATTCTCCTCGGTTGTCATCTCAATTACAAATTAGTAATCAGAACATAAATTATGAAAATGGGCCTTCTAAATTGAGCCATGCATTCACCTGGCATGTAACAAAAAATGGGTTCGTTTAATCTCATGGTTAAATTGACTTTACAATATGAATTTTCAGCTTGACTTTACATTCAAAGAAAACTAGTCACTAGATGTTAGAACTGACATAAAAACATTTTTCATTGATAGCTAGTGACTCAAATATACTTCAAACACGTACCAGAATGAAGTTTGCATACAGTAAAGTTGATCGTTACATCCAATATGAAATGTTTAAAGTTTCATTTCATTTTTACAAAAATATTTTGTACCATGAAAGTTATCATCAGAAAGTGATTGGATCAGTAAAAAAAAATACCCATTCTCCACCAACCTGACATTGTATAGCTCTTTATTCAGGTGACAGCAATATAAAATACCTAGAACATTAGGCACCAAAGAGCACTTCTTTAGGCACTTCTTGATCATTTTAAGGCGCAAGCTTCAATATAACACCATATCACAGACACTGATAACACATAGGGCCATGCATCTCAGATTTAACATTTTAAACAATCCCTTTAAAGAGGAATCCAACCTTAAGAATAAACTTAAATAATACAAAGGAAGCATAAAAATCAGAGAAGCAGACTGGTAAAGTTTGAACAAAATCAGACAAATAATCAGAATGAAATCTAAAAAGTTGTAATCACTATACAAAGTGGACAATTCAAATTGGCTAAATCTGCAGTGTCAATATGACAAAGTGCGGGACAACTTTGTTCCATCACACAAAGTTTAAAATACTCATTTTATCAAAATGTTTGAATTAGGAGGGTCTTTTCTTTTTTAGAGGACCTATAATTACATGTATATTGCTATCCATAATGTATTTTGAGTAGTGCCCCAACAGGAAGAAGGCTATTAGAAGAGAAACACTAATTAATTATAAATTTGTTCTGTAGTTATCCACGACTTCATCACAATCAAACTGACCAAAGTGCCAATTTGAGATTCTCATAGATGAAGTGATCTTGTATTTTATACATTCATAACTTGTTCTTATTATTGGTCTTATTTGTTTCAAACTTCCACTATTCTGTACATCTTATTTTTCAGCTTTCATACAAATGAACTTACTACAAAGTACAAAGGTTGAATTGGCTTTTAATTATAGACTACTGGTACTTGAAGGAAAATAGGACCAGTCTTGAGGTGGAGGTGACTTAGTGTAGAATTGTCTTAGAGAGCTACATGGCCTCAAAATAAGGATTCACTGGTTCACAAAAACAACAGGGGTGAAAAATACGAAGTTAAGAAATTAAAGTTGCCTTTGGAAGAAAATAAATGGAGAATGCTGATGATAGATCCTCCAATAAAGTCATTGATAGGATGTACCTGACCTTTGTACAGCAAAGTGTGTGAGTGGATAGACAAGGGGGGAGTGATAGTCGTCATGTGACTCACAACCAGAAGCTAAGAAGATGCTTGCTTGCCTCACAGGCATACATGTACCATTTACATGTTAAACAAGGCTGAAACAAGACAGAGGTTTAAAGAACATGATTCACTTTGATGGTGGAGCCTTGGGGCAAATAATGAAAGAAAAACAGGTATGGTAGAATCAATGTTTAGCTGGCTGCTGGGACTTGGGAATAGGCCAGGACGGGTAACTCAAGAAGCCATTTGGTTTCTGGCATTTGGATTGAAGGGCCTTTGAGATCACAGCAATGATTTTCAGCAGCTCCCAAGGCACTGGCTTTTGATTTCCTTTCTAGTCTCATCCAAGTTGCTGGTGTTCTCCTTCAAGCAAGATGCATGTGAGGACATGATGCATCAACATTGCTCAAACATACAGTCATAGACTACAATGTATAGCACACAACCATGAAAAATGACCTCCTCACATGTCATTTTTGTCATACAAGCATCCACTGTAGGTTCAGAGGCTTGGGACTGAGTGCAGTTTTCACTTACATGTACATATGGATATGCCCAATCCTACTGACAAGTATACCGTAAGTTGAAACAAAATGTATGATAATTCAAGATTTTAAAGTCATTTCAAAATCAACTGAAAAGTGAGCTTTTATTTTACTAGGTTGAATTTTATATGGGGAAGGGGTGAGGTGGGGTGAGATTATGTTGTCCTAACCTCTAATGTGCTAGTATACATGTACACACTGTACCTCACATATCTCAAGGTACATTACTACATGTACATGTACATGTACATGTAAAAGATATTTTGTCAGCACAACCCCCTCACACAATATGCCATAAATGACCAAGTTACGATAGCAAGCCGATGATATGGAAGCAGCTTAAATAGGATGACCAGTATCACCTTCATTGGATTACAGGTTTATTGAGCTTGGTAGTCACATCACTCCAAAAGCACACATATACGTCAAGCACACACCTACAGACTATTCACACCTCACGCTCGCTCTCACCGCACTTTTGAAATGCTATTAACCAAATTACCTTGATGGAATGCAACCGTGAAGTATAATCCCAATGGCTCGGGTTTTATACTTTAGTTTAGTTTAAGCTTTGGTATATACTTGAGGTTTTATAGGCTGTTCAGATCAGAAGGAAATGTAAACAAAACTTGTATAAAGAAACGTTGTATACCAATAGATGCATATCATATACTAGGTAACAATATCATTCAAAGAAGCTAATGCTTGAAGCAGTGAAAAAAATACACGAGGGCTCGGGTGAAATTAGCCCCATAAATGTTAAGCAGAGCCCCCAAAAGTCATAAAAGAGCCTCCAAAAAATGGCATTGAGTTCAATGCAAGCTTGAAAAGTAGCCCCTGAAATATTTTCCCCTGGCTTGAAGTTGGCCAATCTTCAGTGTATGCTCATGATAAGCTCTGCCTACCCTACCGTAGTTATACAATATTTGGACGATACCATTTTCAGACTAGAACGGGACTCTGAATCTATATTAAAGACCCTGTCGAATTGAAAATTGAAATAGATGAATTATACATGTATATCAATAGAGAGCTTATAAGCCATACATGTACATGTAGATTACAATACTATCAAATATACCGTAAATCTCCGTGTATAAGACGCACTTTTTTTACCGTCGGGAAAATTCAAAAGTCGGGGTGCGTCTTATACACGGATGCGTCTTATACACGGAGATTTACGGTATGCTATTTCAGGGTCTGTCGGAGGAATAGCAGCTCTGTGAAAACTCAAAATCTAAAGCTTCCGATTGGAAGTTGTTGACCTAAAAAACAAGTGATCGACTCAATGACATCATCTTATGTGGAGTACGCATTTTCAAAATGACTGTCCATTGATTAATCACAGCTCATCATCTCGGCTATAAAGGCAAGCCAATCAGGTCCACATGTTATGTCATCACTGTAACTGCAACAAATTTGACCCCTGTTGAGCTGTAATTTGGAGGGGTGTGGAAATGAGGTTTTAATTTGCTTTTGTGCAATATTGAAAAGAAAATATTTTCTTATTAAGCTTTCCATTGATATAAAGTTGTATTTCCATCTGATAGGGTCTTTAAGCAAAGCCTATCTCTATCAGTCTCTGGATGTGTCAAATACAGCTACAAGACAGGGCCTATTGACTGTGGTCTCTGTATAGTCTTCTTGCTCAGACCTTCTGTTGTGCATAATGACTAACAAGGGTATGTGCCTGCCAACTAAACGGTCTCTAGGCTACTGGGGACCTTATAACTACAATTAGTCTAGCGCAACAAATGTTCCATAATTCAATGCAAACACATTTGTGATAATTTGGGATGCTCCAGGGTATCGTCATATCTAATTCTCAGAATTCTCAATCAATTTTGTGATGCTGGTTGGCATTGATTGAGCAAGGGAGTTAAAGGCATGCATCAGTTAGCCACTGACTCATGGAATACAATTAAAGGTAAGAGTCAGACCTGGCTTGCTCATCTTTCTCATTACTCATACACAACAGGAGAGGGATAATGAATGAGCGGGTGGGGATATGAGAAAGACACAGAGAGGGGGGGAGGGAGGGAGGTAGACAGAGAGGGGAGGTAGACAGAGAGGGGAAGGGGGAGAGACAGGGGAGAGGGTGAGAGAGAGAGAGAGAGAGAGAAAGAACGAGAGAAGAGAGAAGAGAGAGAAAGAGAGAATAGACAGAGAGAGAAAGAGAGAAAG
>BEXV01001117.1:44585-56837 GCA_003118195.1 Hemicentrotus pulcherrimus | reverse complement strand
ATGTCTTGCAGATGCAGATCCACACCAAGTTGTTGCTGGGCTATTTCACATACTCTCTGACTGGTGTTCTCATTCTCTTTTTCAGGGGCTCCGAACAGACGAATGCAGTTTCTTCTAGAGTATTGCTCCTGGTCGTTAAGTTGTTTCTCTAACCACCTATTCCTCTCCTCACAATTCTGTTGTTTCTTTTGCAAGTTTGTTAGACTACTTTCAATGCCTTTCACCCTATTATGAAGATCCAATATTGCTCCATCCTGAATATCCAGACGTTTGATGAGTTCATCGAACTTGGTATCTAAAGCTTCCCATATAGCTCCTTTGATGTGAGCAAGCACATCTTCATCCTTCAGAACCTCCTTAACGAGGTTCTTTGTCGTGCGTGTAGCTGCCATTGTTAGGGTTTAATCCACCGATAATACTGTTGTAGATCCAAAGAAGAGTCAATTATGGGGGGTTCAATCACGACAAATACCAGAGATTATCAGGATGAAGAGCAAATGGGTGTAGTGGGTGAAGGTGAGGTAGTAGTAGACACAGCAAAATTATGCTGTGGGACCAGGCTGAACTTTTCTCTTTCAGAGACCGTGCAATAACTCCAGAGTTAATCGTAGTTAATTGTAGAAATATGACATCTGCCACCATTCATAATCCAGGTAATGATAGAAAGTGTTCACAACTTACATTTAATGGTACCTCATCGCTATAATTTCACAATATATCCACAATAAACAGGAAAAACAGCCAAAATAAGGAGAACGTAAGTATGTCAGTATATTCCCTCTAGTTAAGACACTCAACTCTGGTGTGGATAGATCGTATAATGACCTCATTCGCAGTCATCATTTGTTTAATACCACTGATGACTGAATTTGGAATTCAATCCTTGCATGGTTCAAGATTGATTATTGATCTTAATGACAACAGACATAGTTTCGCTATGTGTATCAGAGGCATACAAGACCTACACAAAGTTTAGAATATAGGTTCTTTAAAAGTGTTGGAGTTCTATTTCTCAAGATGACTGTATAATCCCTAAACACTAATTAAATGTGCAACATGAGAATTTTCCTTTCATATTAATTAACCACAGTGCATGGGTACAGGTACACAAAATTCCTAGAATTACTTTCCATACTTCAATGTTGTCAATGTTCATATTCATCAACTTTATCTGATTTATAAAAACATTGAAACCTGTACATAAAGATTGCTCAAAGGAAACATAAAAAGTGGTCTTTATAGGCAGGTGGTCTTAATGTACAGGTTCCTTAGTACATGTTTCAATGAGAGACCATGTTCAAGGGAAACAACAAATGTGGTCTTTTTATACAGGTGGTCGCTAAAGCAGGTTTGACTGTACAAGTAAAACCACAATGTTTCTGTTTGTACCATGCACAGTGCTATTTTGAACTACTGTGACCCCTCTCTGATGACCAACTGGCGTGAACTGGACAAGTCCAATGGTCTTGAGAACTGTCGTGAAGCCATGAAGATAGCGAATGAGAAGTACAGCATCCCTATGGTGGTGTCTCCTGAGGATCTAAGTAGTAAACACATGGATGAGTTGAGTGGCATGACGTACCTCTCATACTTCTTGAAGCATGAAGGACCAGGATGGTACGCTACGCTCAACTGGGTTAGGAAGAATGTTCCAGAAGAAGATGTACAGAACTTTAAGGTCAGCTCAGCTTTCATACTATCTGTAGAAAGTAAAGATAAATTTTATTTTCATTTTGGTTCAACCATTTTTGTTATTAACAAACATTCAAAATCAAAACAATGTTCCCGGATTTGATCAATGAATTGTATATTTTCTTTGTTTGTAGTCTGATTGGAACGATGGTCTTGTTCTGTGTGGTTTGGTGAATGCGGTAGGAGGGGACTGTTCAGACTTTTCAGACTGGAAAGACATGGATCGAGATGACAAGATTAACAACTGTCATAAAGGTAAGTCATTCAAAATCACCTGCTTGCACCTCATCATTATCATAAAATTGTTTGTCTATAATGCTATTTTTGTGCAATAAAACTAATATTCCTGAACATGCTCAATCCAATTTATCCTGAATATTTGATGACATTGCCTAACTTATTTTGATAACTATCTATCCACATCTTTGATACATCTTTCTAAATCTTATATAACAATGCTGTGAGATGTTACCAATGTTATATTGTTAGATGGTCTTTGTATTTTTATACTTGTATTACAATGTAAATATTTGATTACTTTGTAAAAACAGGCAATATTAGCCTTGAGCTGTATGTCATTTTGTTTCATTAAAAAGAAAATTCAACCAATCGTTTCATTCATGAAATCAACATAAACTAGCATCAGGCATAATGATGATTTATTCATTTTTTCTACCGGGCAGCTATTTTATCCAGTGACTATATTTTATTGGGCCTATCTAGTACATGTATTTCAACCTTCAAATCTCCATTCTATTCAGGAATCCTTTTCTTGAGCATTAGTTCATATTTCTTCACAATGATGATTTCATTGTATGAATGTATTCAATTCAAATATAAATATTCAGTGCAGCAGAGAATCAATACAGTTAGAAATGGTCTGTATATTGACATAGAGGGCACTATTTGACTTATCAATTATGGATGTAAAGGCATCATTTAATGCTTTATACTTCTTGTATTGCATGATAATTATAATAAAATACATTCACGTTCCGATCGGGTACCATTTCTTTTCCATCACCTAGATCTACAGCTGTTTATATAGACAAACAGCTTATGAATTAAAAATCTGTGTATTTTCCCTAACATCTGTTAACTTCTCACAATTGATGCTTAGTTTGTTCAGTACATTGAAGGATGTTCTTTCAATGGTAGACTGTTTTACATAACATTTCAACAGACCATTTTTCATAAAACCTTTGAACATAACAATTGAAAAAGGTAATGTAATAACATTTAATGCATAAATATGTGTTAAGTGCCATTTTGCAAATTCTTTCATTCGCCTGTTACAAAAGATTGTATTTTCAATAGTCATAATGAAATTGCATACATCAATATTTTACTAAGTAGGCCAAACATTATGGCTTGTCCTACCTAACAAAACATATTAAATGTTTGCAATTTGCATTCTGACTAATGAAATACAATTATTCACAGGTGAATGACAAAATCGTAATGAGGCACTTAACAAAGATCTGTGCATTAAATTGATTACACTATTACAAAAATTACCTCTCTTTTTTATTTTGAAAGGTTTTATTTGTCAAAACATAAATAATATAACTTCAAAATATGTGTTACAATTGATTTGTAGAAAAAAAACAAAAAAAACAATGCTGTTAAACACATTCATGATTTTAACTTTAAAGAGATAGTGTAAATAATTTAAAAACAATATATAATATGACATTCAATCATTTTATGACAGAACATAATACATCACAAGACACAACATGCAAATGAAAACCTGTATTTCTTTAAAAATTTGAACCGAAAATGGCCTATTGTATTGCGATGGCCAACAGTATGTTATATCAAGGAGATTACAGTATCCTTTTTGGTTATATCCAATATGTTTTAGTAAATTATATATCTGTTTTTAAAGAATTTGTGGCTGATACAAGAAACACACACACACAAAAAAAATGACCACCGGCCTTGGGAATTCACATATTTGTGAAAGCTCACCATGCTTTCCAGCAACAATATTTTGATATTACAAGAACAAAGCCATTTCAAGCACACATTGGTCACTTTGGGCACTTTGGGCACTTTGGGCATCCAGTATCTAGTCAGACTACATGAGACCATAATGTTTTTGTTAATCTGATATGTTTAATGAATGACTAATAATGTTTAATAAATAGAAAAACAAAATTTTCATGAGGAAGTAAACCTAATGTGTACTGTACAAACTAATTTGAGTTGAATTGCCCTGCACAGTGAAATTTGAAAAGAGATTAAAATGTATTTTAATTGTTAGGCTTCCTGGGAGAAGTTTCAATTGTTGTCAAGATATTGTTTTGGCTTGTATCCAGCAGATAAAGATTGCGTGCTCAATCTTTTAATTGAAAACAAGTCATAACAAATCTTTGAACCAGTTAGATTTGACCTGATCAAAATGAGGGATGAATAACAATGAATGAATCAAGAGCAGATAATCATCAATTATTTGTATTAATTGTGTTTATAATACATATACCGTACATAGATAAAAAAAAAGTACATGATTACTACTTCTGATGTTGTCATCAGAGTGAATACTTTCAAAACTATTCAGGTGACACTGTTTTCTGAAACTTCATACCTGAGATGTTTTCCCTGGTTTTGTTCAGATGTGTGAAGGATAAAACCACAACACAATAAACTAACAAATTTGTTCCCATAGCACAGTGTAGAGCAATTCATGGTCTTTATTGATACATGTTAACAATGCCTACAACCTTGGACTATGGCTAGCCTGGGACACTAGCAGGCTGTCATCTTCACACACTTCAAGGTAGGATGTCCTACAGCGTTGGTACATGTGTGAATGTACTTGCTATTTTCCTCCTGAAGATGCATTTCTAGCTCTTTCTTTATTAAGATCAGGACTCCCCAATCCTCCCCCTCTCTCACATGGTGCAACCGCAAGCCTACTGTAAGATCAATGTAGTCCTTACATTACCATCTTCCTCCTGAAGATGCATTTCTAGCTCTTGTAGAGTTCTTCTGTAGTCCTTTTATCCAAAAAGCTCACTTCAAATAATAGGGTCATCGCATCGGGTTGAGTGGTCGCATTACCCAACCTTTTGTTAAAACATGCCCTTTTATTCACGAAATGTTGGGGGTAATGTTTGTGAAATAAATCCCTCTCATCTACAAATGATCTGGTCCAATTTGCCCAACACTTTAAGAATTTCCTACCACAAATCTATCAATGGTCGCGCCGTAAAGCGGTATCTTCATATAACCTTCTGTTTTTGTTTCACGAAAGGTTCGAATGATTCGAAGTAAGCCCATTGAAAATTATATTTTGGAGCGAAGAGATTCAATTAATCCTATGCTATCAGGCATCTGAAAATCTCCAATTAATCAATTCTCATTGGAGAGTTTTTGTTTATTTTCACAAGATTGGTGTAGATCTCACCTATTCTAAAATACAAGTTTGTAAAAACTTGGATAAAACTAACAATGATAACTTGGAGATATAAATATTCTAAATCGGTGATGAAAGAAATTTCTTTCAAAGGGGAAGTCCACCCTGATATTAAGTTGATTTTAATAGAAGCAGAAAAATGAGAGAAACATGTCAGTGAAAGTTTGAGCAAAATATGATTAAAAACAAGAAAGTTATGAAGTTTTGAAGTTGCTATAAATCAAACACAAATTGTAAACCCTGTGACGTATCTTGCGAGGTCCCCCTCCCATTTGTTCTGTCAAAAAAAAAAAAAACATCAGGAATTTGTACTTTTCCCTAAAAAGAACTTTAAATCATGCATGCACCCTAAATATCATAATTGCAAATATGTTTTATATAACCCCTCTGTGAAACAAATCTATGACATCATCATTAGCTAAGAAAATGAAAGTTTTGTGTAATTTTCTGTTCAAGGTGGATAAAAAAACTAATAACAAATACATCAATAAATAAATAAACAGATAATAAACTGAAACATAATACTTAGCAAGCTTTGGTATTCAGTTGAAATTGAGGCAAAGTAAATTAACCCAAGTCTATAAGAAAGCTAGATGACAGTCTCAAAGGGCAATCCAACCCTTGAAATAAGTTCATAAAGTTCATTTGAATGAAAGCAAAAAAAAAATCAGAGTGCAAGAAGGGTGAAAGTTTGAAGTAAATTGGACCAATATGATAAGAAAGTTATGAATGTTTGAGATATAAAATCACTACAGCTATGGAAATTTACAATTGGAAATTTTGTCAGTGGATTGTGATGTAGTGGTGGAAACAACAATTGTTGAGTAAAAAAATATTACAAATTTCTGTTTTTCTCCCAAGACCCTTCACAAATGGGGCACTACTCAAAAAATATTATGGAGGGTATAATTATTACACGTCCTCTAGAAAGAAAAGACCATTCAGAGTCACAGACTTTTGTTTTTAAATTAAAATTTGTTGTCATTTTGTGTGTTGGAACAAATGGGAAATTAGTCTACCCCTACACGACAGAGACATTACAGATTCAGCCAATATGAAGAGCCCATATCTATATAGTGATTGCAAATTACAAATATATTTAACTATCTCATTTTTTGCTTCTGATTTCATTCAAACTTTCACCAGTCTACTTCTCTAATTTTTCTGCTTTCCTCCAGAGTAGTTTGCTATCAAGGTTGGATTTCCCTTTAATTCAGAAATAATAAACTTTATCAAAATACCTAGCAAACTTGTATATTCAGCTGAAATTCAGGCAAATTATATTAACCCATATAGCTGGCAGTCTTAAGCCAGTTATTTGGAAGTCACTTTTGGATGGCAGGGTTCCCATAATACACAGGTCATTATAAGATGCAAACAAGCAAATTATAATGACATGCATTAAAGTGCATGATTTTGACTTTGTTAAGTGATGTCACAACAGTCATCAGTTAGTATTGTGGCTTATAATACACCTGCTTAGGTACAAAACTGTAATGTGATCAGAGACAGGGTTATAAAAGCTTTTACTCAGCGAATATGAAATGTAAACTTTATCCAGGTATCTAATAGACAGGTTTACAAACATACTCAAATTGATGGATGTTTGTTTCCTGGGGACATAGTGACGAGTTTCTCCATTAACCTGTTATTAATGAATGAACTACAATACTTGGAATGTAGTCTACATATATTAATTGTTGCTATGTCGGGCAAGTCTGGGCTAGCTCTCAGGTTGTCAAGAACAGCCTTTGTTTAAAAAGTATGTATAAAATTTGAATATGTACCAGCTCTGGTCCTAATTGACAGCACAGAATATGGAATTAATAGATATGACGGACCAGTGGACCATAGTGTGCACAACAGGGAGTAATCAAATTGGCCCTTGATCTTTGTTTCGCAAGAGCTACAGGTATACACCTTTCTAATGTCAACATTCGTTTCTTCTTAATACAGACTGGTAAATTCCCAGATATGATATCAAATTCTCAAAGTCATCTTTGGTAAATATCCATAAAAGATATATACTACGTGCAGATATTCCATAGGTCACATATGATCTAGTTTCATTTTTAAGACAATTCTTTCTCCATGGAGAAAACATGGTGTGTTGGAAACATGGCATGCTTATAGCACCTATGAGATTAAAACTTACTTCAATTTAGTCAAACAATCTTGAAGAATTTTCATTTACTCTTTGGCAGACTCAACTTTCATTCCATGATGTTCTTTTTCTTTTCTTTGTTAAATCAAGTTATACAAAATGAAAGGACGACCAATTTGAGTCAAGACGGCTAGACACATGTAGGAAAAGAAGAGTAGGCATGGCTAAGACTGCAAGTAACGAACACTCTCCTGTGTAGTGAACTTATTGTCACATGAGTTTTATGGCCTGCTGTCAGATGATCCATATATTATAGGTCCAAAATGTTGGTCAATTGAACCTTGGAGAATCTCAGGACAACAGAGGTTGAGCAAAACAAAAAAACAAAAAAACAAAAAAAGAACAAAACAGAACAGACAAAAGATGAGGGGGAAAAAGAGAGAGAGAGTGGGAGAGAGTCGGAGAGATTGTAGAAAGAGAGAAAAGAGCAAGAGAGAGAGGGGGTGAGAAGGAAATATAAGGAAGAATTTTATAGCGTGGATGATTTTGTGTAATACATGTATAACCTTAAAGCTCTTTGCTTGCAAGTTGACATACATGTAATCAATGGTTTCTTCAGATTTATTCTCTGTCTATTGTTTATGCCACAATTCAACTCTTAACTTCAACATTACATCATAATGGGTAAATCTCTACCATTACTATGTATTATTCACAAGAGGGTTCTCTATTCACTTCACAAATACTGTATTTAGAGGTATTACAAAACTTGTACAAAACCCTTGGAAATATATAGGCCTATATAGAGAGAGATTTACATGAACTGGTATATATATTAGGGAAGAGGGAAACAGAGGCACAATTAGGACATGTATTATTAATAGTGTTTATAGTCATGATAGTATTGATTTTCACTTTTTTCCTCTCAATTGTATCATTAAATGCCATAAGAAAAGTATAATTTTAACAAAGGAGTTGGAACATAACCAGATTTTTTTTTTCTCACTTTTTCTGTAGACCTACTTCTACATAATGCCTAAGAAAGATAAAGTGAAGTTACATCTTACAGCTTATTGTGATAAACATGATTTCAACCATGGATATACTCCATGTTTCAACTATTATGTCCCAAAATAGGATAGTACACAAAGTTGTCTGGAGCTACAAGAGCATTCACTCAAATACCTTAACACAGATTAATTGCTGTTTTGGCTTTGAAAAGATGTATTGTGTTACCGGTATATTGTTTGGTGGCTATTCACATCCCAGTAGATATTATGTGGGGAAAAAAGGCCTTTATCAAACATATATTATTGTACCTTGTAACAAAGCTAATGGAAACGGAATTTCAATGAACAGTATTACCATGGATCAATAAAGATGAAATAAAATGAAATATTTGATTTATTTCAGATTACCGGAAATGTCCTAAAATCTAATAATACAAATGCACGTTATTTTGTAGACTAGAGTAAGGACATGTATTGATGGTCAGGAAATAATTGCCTCGGAAAAGGAACAATCCTTCACCACCAAGATGAAATCATGGCTACTAGCTTTCTTCATATTATCAAATGTTCTCTTAACAGAAAAGAAACTCCATAATTATAGATTTTAGAAAAATAGCATTTAAGTGAGAGTGTCTCTGGGACAACTGGGCAAGTTAGCTGGCACTTTGTCATAGTGACATTACCGATTCAGCCAATTTGAAGTGCCCATATGTTTAGTGATTACAAGTTCAAAGATTCATAACTTTCTTCAATACTTTTTGTCAATTTCGGTTCAAACTCTCACCAGTCTCCTTCTCTGATTGTTTTGCTTTCTTTTACAGTAGCGATAGTTTATAATTAGGGTTTGATCTTTCCTTTAAGATTTGCATTTTGAGCATAACTTATTAGAAATGTCATGTTTTCTGTGACGAGAACTAGTATTTTGACCAAAGTCGAGGAGCAGGAATATGAGTAATTAGATAAAGCAAATGTTTCAGAGCAAACCAGAAAGCTATAAAAGCTAAACCAGATACTAGGCTACAGGTTGACCCTGGTTAATCTGGACAATCAGCCTTTACATCTCCTGAAGCAGAGTGGATATTTTCTGTTAAAACATCTTTACAAAGAGAGAGACAGAGGAAAACCAACCCTCGTTTGCCATCCTTTCTTCGCTTTGACGCACTGACATACCTCACTGTTATGCATGAAGGAGTTTAGTTGACAATAGAAGGGGAGAAAAAAAGAGGTATTTGTCACAGAACTACCTGTTCTGGAGGCACGGCTATTGAATCTGTGGGTCAGGTTGGAAGAAAAGAAATGTTTTGCTAGGGCACACAGAGAGCTAGCAGCTAGTGAGAGCCTGCAAGTCATACACATAGGAGCTTCTACGCTTACTCTTCATGGACCATCAAGTTATGTTTACCATAGTGAATAATACAACTGCCTTCTATTTTCTATGAAGAAGATATAGACAGATATTTCGTGGTGGACGGGAGAGATATATGTGTTTTGTGAACTTGGAAAGTTTGTAACAGTGGATTTACACCCAAACAACTTGTAAACTGGAAAGTTACATTCTGAGATTTGAGGTTTGTGTGCCGAAGTGATCTTGTAAGAGAATCTTGAAAGAGAATATCAAGATTATGAGAAGGGGAAGAGAATAAAGGAGATTATAATGATGAGGTAAACATTTGGATAATATACCTAGAGATACAGGTTAGTATTCAACTTCACTCTACATGTCGCTTGTTTGGAGCCAGAAGGGCGTTGTCTTATGTACTTTAACACAGAGTTAACGCCCATCTGGGTCTGAACAGATGATGTCATATTCTTGCTTATACTTTCATGATTGTCTCATAATTTGATCGCCCCTGTAAATTGCAATTAATGTTTTATGACATTGAAGTTGAAAAGCTCTAGAAAGTCTAGCATACATGTGCAGCCATAAACTGAGAGTCATGGTTCGTGCCACTGCAAAATGTATCAACAAGATTTAAACATCTCAATTTAAGGAAGGGGAGAAGAGAGTGATTTAAATAAATAAAGAGGCTATGTTCTACAAGTATTTATATAACACCCATTCACCGAATGGCTAGACACTGTGAAATTAAGCCAAAGGAGGGGAAGGACCTTTGTGCTATTGTGTCATTTTGAATAGCGAATATATAGGGCTCTAGACTAATTAACACACACCTGAATGGAAGGAGATCCTGTATAAACAATTTCTGTAAATCTGTACTGCAGACAAATTAGAGTACGGTGAACGGGTCTCATATAAATACTGGTAGAATATAATCTCTAATGAAATTTTATCACTCCCTTCTCCTCCTTCCTTGAAATGAGAGGTTTTATTACTTTTGATTTGCCATGTGTACAATTTTCATGTGTATTTGAGCCTGAAAGGTACTACCATTTGCAGGCCAAAAAATGAAAAGGTTGAATTCCAACGGCATTTGAAAGACAATACTAATTTATAAATTCCCTCAAAACGGAAGAGCTTCAAATGGTTTTTAGTGGGAAAATAATGACCATTAGTTGTGAAATTGACTTAAGTGATTGCAATCACCTACGTAATAGTCTGATTTTCAGACCCTCTACCCAATAGGGTCATTTTGTGCTGCACAAAGATTCAATCATTTAAATTTTGGCCATTACAAGTAGTGGGTTATTGATGTAGACAAATGTTCATGTACCTGTTATAGCTCATTTTATGTATGTTATTACCAAAGTCAAAAAAGATGTCAGTCAGTCACTCAATAGTGTCTGACAGTAAAGTTCTAGGAGGTAAATGGGTTTGCTTGTATAATTTGAATACTAGGACACTGCTAATGTTTAATTTTCACAGATAGGACATACATGACATATTCATAATTCCTGCAAAGTTCTACATAATATGATGTTTGCTGCCAAAGTGACAAAGTATCGTTAAAGTAGCCATGTTAAAAATACAATTTTTCTCCTGATTGTTTACTAATTCTAAAATATTTGCTTGTAAAAAAAAAAAAAGTTTTTTTCTTCTTCTCCTTGACAAGATCATACTTTACAAATTGCAAACTATTTAAGTTTGTGGGGGAGCAAAATGATTACCCGGTACATTACAAATTTAAAATGTGCATATTTTATAAGTATATATAAATGTGTATAAAAAAGTCTAGATTTCTGCTCAGAGTTTGAGAAAATACACAAAAATACAAGAAATAATTTCTTTGTGTACAGAGCATCATTATTTCTGGTATTTCTGTATATATATATATATATATATATATATGTGTGTGTGTGTGTGTGTGTATATACATTTCACTAAAGCATACTATTCTAATGTACAAAAACATATATTACTATTTTGTAGCTACATGTATATGTAGCAAAGTCTTAATGACAATTCTAGCCATTTGTAGTATGTGAATACCAGTAAAGATAACACGACAACGGGGAAAACAAACTACCCACATATACAGAAATTATTGTTAAAGATGATATAAATAACGCCCAACCCAGCGACCTTCATACTTTACTGTATTCCCACAATACAAAGCAAATAGAGATTGCATAAATTAGTCTACAGCTCCAGACACTCATTCATTGACTGTTGTTGTTGTTGTTTTAGTTTATAGACATTTGTCATTCAAAAATGAATATTTACGCCTATTCTCTTAGGATATTTATTCCTTTCAAATTAGATTTACTTTTTTTGATATATAGATTTGGATAAATTGGATTTTTAAAAGCTAAACTTTTATTTAATGTTTGTGTAGTCTACTTTTCAGACCCCTGCACATTTATAAAATCGGCTCTTGCTGATTTTGAATATTTGCACCTTTTTACACTACAAAAGCATCTTTAAGGTGGAATTGCATTTCACTTAAGCTACCTTATCAAGCAAGAGACCAATTCTTTCTACATAATATTATCACAAGAAAGAGAGTACTTATATTTATAGTAATGTAATTCATATTGCTTATTGGTAAGAGTGAGGTTTCAATACCGTAATATGGAATAATTCTGTATATGTGTGTAAGCATATTGTGTAGGAACACCCCCCC
>BEXV01001117.1:16541-28778 GCA_003118195.1 Hemicentrotus pulcherrimus | reverse complement strand
TTGACAACACCTGTTATTGGGTAAACCCATTCCCAAAGAGAGTTGACTACTATGCATCTATAATGTTTGTTTCAGGTATGATGCAGGCAGACCTAGACACACCGACCAGCAGGGTACCTCTCAATGTAGAAGGGGAGATGCAAGGCCGAGAGAGTGTAACGTTCATACCAGATGAACAAGGTACGTCACCATCTTAAAACAATTAGGCCTGTATAACAACAAGTAGAAAAAGAAGAAGAAAAAGAAGAGTAATAACAACAACAATGACAGCAATAATGATTAGTTTACCTAAGGAAGCCTCACTGGCATAAATGCAGCCTTTACGATGGCCGTGTAACCACTATTACCCCAGCAATTGGCAGGTACCAATTTACACCTGGGTGGATAGTGTCAAATGTGGATTAATGTATTCTCAAAGGATGTTAGTGTTGGACTTTGATGGGTGAAACTTCCTGGTTAACAAAAAATCCCCATGTCACAACATGCAAATCAAGGAGAATTTATACAATCCCAATACAGGTGAACATGAGTTGAAAGTGACATGGTCAGGCTTCCCAATAAAAGGATCACCACTCAAGTTATACTCCAAGACAGAAGAGATTCCAGTGGATCACACTAAGGTGAAGATCAGAGGAGAGGGGATGGAGGTGGGGAAAGTCTTCAAGAAGACCGAGTTCCTCATCGATGGATCTACCGCTGGACCAGGTCAGTCAGAAGAATAGTTGTGGGATAGAGAGTGAGAGGAAGAAAGAGAAAGAGAGGAAGAAAGAGAGAGAGAGAGATATAATAGAAGGGTGTGAGACAGAATAGGAAAGAGGTAATGTAAGAGGGAAGATAAAGGGAAAGAGAGTGAGAGAGAGAGAGAGAGAGAGAGAGAGAAGGGACAAAAGACAAGGGGATGAAAATAGGACGAGGATGAGAAAGAATAGGAGAGAGGTAGAGAGAGAGAGAGAGAGAGAGAAATTACATAGAGAAATACAGGAAAAGGGGACAAGAGAGAGATAACAAGAAAGCGATAGAGAAAGAAGCAGATACCAGTGTGATTTGATACCAGTATACTTCTTGATATCTTTTTTCCTTGCTAAATCAATGTAAAATTCATGTTATAGGTAACCCAAGCGTAAGAATGAGTGGTCTAGATGAAGATATAGATGTCACCCTCACACGTCTGGAGAACCACAAATATCGTGCAACCTACACACCAGAAAAACCTGGTAGGTCAATTCAAATCACCTAGTGAGTCCGGCATGTGATTTATTATTTGACAGAAACACATCCAAACTTCTGCCATTGTTAACATGTATGAAATGATACTAATGAAATCATGTTTTGTTTGAGATGGGATTACTTGAAATCTAAACAAAATTGAAATGTGTGTATTCAATTTTTGAGACAGTATAAACCACAAAGGAGGATACCTTCCAGTGAAAAGTCTTTTTTTTATGTCCCACAAACTATGACAAAGTCTTACAGGGAAAAGTCATTTTCATGGAATAACTGGCCAGAATACACACAGAAACATTTGAAAAGTTCAAAAGTAGTTCAAAACATATCTATATAGCACTTAATAAGATTCAACAATTATGAACCCAGTGCACTATTTCCACTCCTTCTGTATTCTGTTCTCTAATGCACATCTATAGAGACATGCAAATACAGAAAAAAATCGAAAAGTTCAAGGTAATTCAAAACATATTTATATAGCGCTTTGTAAGATCTAACAATTATGAACCTAGTGCACCATTTTCACTCCTTCTGTATTCTGTTCTTTAAAAGCACATACCGGTATATAGAGACATGCAAAAATCATTCCTATGCACTATACAAAAACATTAAAAAACGTTAAGTTAAACATTAAATTATCAAATATTCTTATTCACCAGGTACCTATCTGCTTCACCTGGCTTGGTCCGACAGGCAGGTTAATGGATCACCTTTCAAAGTGAACATAGCAGGAGAATCTCATGCTAATCGGGTGAAGGCATCCGGAGCAGCCTTAGGGATGCTCGTAGCTCACAACACATCAAGACTCGTTATCGATGGACGAGAAGCAGGAGCTGGTAAGACCTCATCAAATAATCCAATCAAAGAAAAGAAAATTAAAGCCCCACTGCACTACTTATAGCTCCTTGCACCCTCTATACAGCCAACAATGCCTAAGTGGTACCCATTGATCCCCCATGGTCATCTTTTTCCTATGTTAATTGAGAGCCGATTTGATGAGATAACCACCTGCCAGTGACCTTGCAAGAAGATCTAATCCCTCCATGCCAAACAAGTGCAGAGGGGCTTTAAATCTAACATGTAGTTCAAGCTTCTACCTACCTTAATATTAATAGTAGGTAAGCTTTCATCCACTCCTGTGGACTCTCTTAAGGTTGGTTATAATAAGCCCAACCAATAAAAGTTTCTGTATCAATATTAAATTTGAATCTTGACAGGTACAACAAATATGTGTGTCTGTAATGAAATTAAAGATCTTGTATGTCCTCCTCACAAACTTCCCTCTAAACAGTCTATATCATATTACATACATCTATGAATATTCTCAATCATCCAGGTAGTAGATAAATAACGTTAAATATTACAGACACCTGGACTTACTGTATGTTTTAGCTTCATCGTTTTCTTGTCCACTCCAGGACTCTTCATCAGCCTGACTGGTCTTTGGCTGCAAATGGTTGTGGACCCGTGACGGGGCTCAAGAAACTTCAAAAAACGTTGGGGGATCTCCTTCTCTCACAATTCAGTAGTTCTGGAGATTTCTAGTTGTTTCCCGAAGCTCCTTGAATCTGTCATGGGTCAACAACCATTTGCAGCCAAAGACCAGTCGGCCCATTCAAGCGTCCCAGAGTGGACATGAAACGTCGCAAGCTAAAATATGGTAAGTCCAGTTGACTTGTCTCTAATAATATCTTACTTCAAGTGAGAATATAGTTTACTTCAAATTGCTCAAATATTTCCTTTCCTATGCACAAGACATATTTGGGTGTATGATTCATTGTAAACAGGTGATCTTACGGCTCGTTGCATGGGTCCTTCTCAATTGGCTGAGGTACACCTTGGTAATAACCAAGATAACACATTCTCTCTGCTCATCACACCTAAGGAACAAGGTAAACACGTTCTCGAGGTCAAATATGGATCAGATCATATCCAAGGTAGGTTTACATATTAAAACTGATCTAAAGTTCAAGATAGCATGGATATAGTTAAACACACATGTTTATTATTAGGCTACACCCATTCGCAAAATTTTGATTTTTCTAAAGTCCCTTGTATTAAAGTATTATCATTGTATTGAAAGAGATCTTAAATTGGACAAGTTTACAGAATGGAGATGCAAATGAAGTGACAATGTAATCCTGGGAGTGTTTCACAATGTCGACTTACGGCAGGCCAGGCGCGGATCTAGGATTTCTTCGGGGAGGGGTCTAATTTTTTTTTTTTTTGCTCCCGAAAAGTCGCTCAGTGGGGGTAGGGGGGCCAACTCCCCAAAAAGGTAAAAATCATGTGATTTTACGTGATTTTTTTCTCAAGGGGGGGGGGGGAACGGGCCCCCCGGCTCCCCCCTGGATCCGCCACTGTGGCAGGCTGTTCATGCCACTGTTCGCTCTCACCATTACCGGTATGATTTATAGATAATAATTTTTCCTTCAATAATGAATTATCAAAAATGTAAATTCTGTAGATTTGTGACCATGATTTGTACGTCCCTAGAGAGACCAATGCCAGTAAATGGTGAGAGCAAATAGTGTCTTGAACGGCCTGCAATAGTTAAGTCTAACATAAAATCGAGCCTTGTCTTTGTGAAACACCCCTCTGGACATTACATGGCGCATATTTAGAAGAAACAGTATTTATGCACTACAGCTATGGTAATGTTTAAAGAAAATAATCATTACAGCCTACTAAATGAAATGAATTTTGTACATTTTCAGGTAGCCCGTTTGTGTTGCGAGTTGCTGGTGCCCCTGACGCCAGCCAGGTGGTGTGTCATGGGTTTGGTCTAGAGCATGGTATCCTATCCAAGTTCAGAGGAAGGTTTGTTTGTGAGACCAAGGGAGCTGGATCAGGTCAACTCAAGGTCAGAGTTCATGGCCCAAAAGGTAAGAAATCAACATCGTCCAAAAATGATTAAGTTCATATATTCAATTAGAAAAATAGTAAGGGGTATATTTTTCTCAAATCTTTACTTAAAAAAGTGAAAACTAGAAAGCTGCCTAGAAAATAGGAAAGGGATGTACATTTTTTCTTTGTGTTTCCAAACAAAAGTAGGAAAAATATTTTCTAGATAAAAGGCATGAAAATATATAGTGGCAATAACCAATATCTACAATTGGGATGCATGTGATTAAATGATCAGGGTGTAAAAAAGTTTTTACAAAATGTAGTTTATGATAACCTGCTTCAATAATTATGTACATGCATATCTGAAGACTGGAGTCAGTCATCAAACATATATTTCAACAGAAAAGCAAGCAACTTAGATCTTATATTCTATGAACTTAGTCCTATCCATATACAATGTAGTTCAATTAAAAAGATAAAAATGATTAGGAATTTATGAAAATACATGATAGGTTTCAATGTCCTCTGGAAAAAAAAAAAGTTTTCTTTCCTTCTAATCATTTTCTGAAGGTAACTAGCAGTAAGTAAAGCTTATCATTATTCTTGGCCAGTTTCTTAACCATGTCCTGTCCACTGAGAAATTTGATGAAACGTTTTAATGATAATATTGTTGTGTTCATTCAGGAGCGTTCCGTGTTGAAATGAAACGTAACGACACGCGTGATCGTACCATTGATGTTCTGTACAACCCAATTGAAGTCGGGGATTACACAATCCATGTGAAATGGTCTGACAAACATGTCCCGGGAAGTCCATTCCTTATTAAGATCGTTGATAATGTAGAACAGCTGAGAGATGTCCAAGAAAAGTTCCCTACATACTCTACCAGGGCACGCTACGGAGGACGGGAAAATGGATGGGCAGAAGATATCTAAACAAAACTGCATTTACTTCCTAAATCTTAAATTACTCCAGGGCCCCAGTTCACAAAACTTGTCATCAGTGACAAATGACAGAGAAATCCTTGGTTATGAGCAGATTTGTCACTGATTTTTGTCATTTGTCATTAAAACAAGGCTTTGTGAAACAGCTAGGTCCCATATTTTACTTTCATAACTCTAGAAATAATTATATATACACCCAAAAAATTTGCATTGTGACTGAATTAAAATTTACATATGGACCAAAATGTACTATATGCCTTACACTGTGACACTTAGAAGAAATGAATCAATGAAAGTTTGTAAATTGAAATATTCCAGACAAACGTATTCTTGGCACTAAGTTTGCAAATTATATTTTCACAACTTTTCTGCTTGTAAAAATGCTTTTATAAGATGTAACACTACAATTAGCTATTGAATAGAGGAATCAATGTTAATAATGATATAATCTCATGTTTGTATTCAACTTGCCATATTATGAAAACTAATATATTTGTGATAGTCTGATAAATTATTTTATATTTTCCGGATATGGAAAGTCCTGGGCACTTGAAATTAACCAGACTCATTCATACTAAAATCAGGTCAAATAGACTAAATAAAATCTGAGCACGGCTTAGCCTTCACAACTACTTGTATTGCAAGTATGTCAAAAGGAACTTGCTTTGACAAATGCATTACAATTTTTTTTCGTAATTTTTGTAATTTCATCAAGAATTTCATTAGAATGCCCAGACTTATCTTTGTAAGCAAATATAACAATGTGTACAGGTATATTAATAATATTATGATGATATCTAACTACCTTATAAATGTATTTCTGATGTATGTAATCGCATGGTAACATTTCTTAATTTATTGTAATGTAAGTAAAGCTGCGATATTATGATGCTTTTGGTATATATCTGTGGTTCAAGTAAAACCTATGTAAATAGTGTATGATGTGTACCGGTACTCAATATGGTATTGACAACACTTACAATAAAATTGGACAAGATGAAGTATAATGTTAATATGTACATGTATGCTAATAAGTTGACTTAAATCAAATATTGTATTCAACATTTATAATTTGTTTCATGTTTGATGTATTCATCATAATCTTAGTGTAAATTGATTCTTAATATTGTTCATTTATTCTTATGAAGGTACAATTAAAAGGTTCAGGGCTTTGTAAAGTATGAAAATATACTGCTGAGAACTTATTTTTTAAAAAGGTCCATTACTGAACTGCTTTCTACTGAACATGTTTAAGTCACAAGGGTATATGCAGTTTGACCCCATATTTACATGTGAAGGAGATGATCTGAAATTCTGGGGCAGTTCAGGGATATTTGCATGACAGAAAGAATTTAATTGCATATATACCAGACAGCACATATTTTAAAAGGGACCCGGTAAGTTTGTCTCAGATTCTGAAACAAAATCCTGGATTTAGCTCATGCTGCAATAATAATTATTAACCTTTAGGTCAGTCAGGAACCCCATGACTTTTACAAGCCGATCGTCTGTCTGATTGTCAAGATATTTATATGATTGGAATTCGAAACCAAATTTTGCATTTGCCAAACGGTTTTCATAACACTACAGTCCATTGAGAAAAACGAGTATGGTTAAACCAGTCACTCAAAGATTTTTACTTTTTTGAGACACTTCTTGATCATTTTGAAGCGCAACACTTTTTAGGGCTTCAATATTACATGTACATCGTTTAACAGACACTGATAACACATAGGGCTGTGTATCTCAGATTTAAAATTGTTAAACTATGCCTTTAAGATTCAAGAGCCTAAAGTTGCTGGACCAAAAAATATAGTCTTGAGACTACTTCAGATGAATGTTGAACAAACCTTTTTAATCCACACAAAAACAAATCAACCACAAGTGTCATTAGAAGAAACATTTATTATACACTTTCACTCAATTTTAGTAAAGTAAAATTTCTGGCTTTAACGTGTTCAGAAAAGTAAACTACATCACATGGAATATAAGTGTACTAGATTTATTTCTTGAAAATTTACTTTCCCTAGAAATATTTCACTTTAGTATCCTTGCTTTCTTGGTTACAATTGGGCCTATGTTACTGATTCAAAGTTTTATTAATGCTTTAAATTTTACATTAATGTACTACAATCTTTTACAAGTTTGTAATCCTACTGGCTAATTTGTCCGATGGTTTGGTCGAGCTCTTGTTTTAATATAGCTAATGTACTCAAATAAGACCTGCTGCTGTATATATACTTCATCATTTGAATGTTTTTACATGATACTCGTATCATAATTCTGTAAGCAAAGGAGAGTTTCATTGCTCCAAGGCCATGGCTAAACAATCGCACACAGGCTAGGCTAGATATGGTTCACACATAAAACACCATAATCAACAGGCAAAGCTAACATTTCTGATAAAAGATTATTCAATTATACTGAAAGTATGAATGTTCACATCAATACCACAATTTCATTTTTATATATGGAGTTATTGATGGCTTAGCATTATCAGTTACCGGTATATGAAATAAAAAATATTATCATTCAATTATAATAGAAGTGAAAATGTTCATATTAAAACACATACCTCTGTTTTGTTAAATTTTTTATATACAGGTAAGTCTTAATGGTTTGGCATAATCAACTTTATCAAATTAAACTTATGATTATTAAATTACAATGGAAGTAATAATGTTCAGATTCATACCCATTTTTTTATTTCATTTTTGTGTTAGTCTTGATGGTTAAGTGTTATCAATTTTATCAATTAAACTTATGATTATTCAATCATAATGAAAATATGAATCTTCACATTAATACCTCTGTTTTATTTTATTTTTTATGTAAGTCCTGATGGCTTAGCATTTTAAGTTGTACTTTTGTACCATACACGTTACAATTAGTTATTATATTGAATTATAAATCATTTACCGAAAGTACAATGTATAGTTCAACTAGTTCCTAATCAGTTGCTGGAAGTTGAACTATTCTAGGAACGGAGAAGTACTTCCTGTAACTGATTTACAATTTGCTATAATTTCTACAATACTGGATGAATCTTAATCTTCATGAAATTCTGATGAGTTGTTGAGGATTTTTTTATATGGGTTTGAACATGGATATCTTCAGGTTCAGTTTTTAACAGTTTATATGACGTGAAATATCTCCTTTTGTTTTTCTCTCACATTTTTAGCTTGGAAAAGATAGTGATGTATACAATATATATACATGTAACATGGGATACGACAACTTCCTTCTTTTATCTCTCCCTTTCTCTGTCTCTATTTTTCAATCTGTCTACCTCTGCCCTCTCTCTTTCTCCATCTTTTTAATTCAAATGATGTATTAGGGTATAACTGGTTAAATAGCTTAAATTGCATGTACAAAGGGGCTTTTTATTATTAAATTAATAACATAATTGCAATATAGTTTTTGAGTAGAATAAAATGTGATAATAAAATACTACTTTGAAATATATTACATGTATGCAGCTAAATCACAGTCTCTACTGTTTATTATTTCACGAGTTCCTGAAGAAGAAAAAATTCTGACAGATAAAGAAAATTAAATCAAGCTTCAAATCACACTTCCCATTATACCAACAAAATATTGACTCATATCCTGCCATAAGGCTTCTTGCACGCTACTGTTATAGTGCTTTTTACACATTATTGCACTTTTGATTGGTTGCTTCATTCATGCGAGCGAGCTACAGCCTATCTGCTTTGTGCATGCATGCTCGCATTCCTAATATCAATTATTGTTCATGCCCATTGCACTTTGCCTAGTGTTTCGCACGCACTATTGATAGTACTATCGCGTTAATCTGATCATCTCAAAATTAACTTGGCACAGGGGGATTTAAGGCTTGGCAAAATGGGGAGAAGCCCTATGGCATTAGGCTGTATTCATTATGGCAGGATAAGAGTTAAGAGCAACACATTCAATTAACCCACTACCTGCTAGAACTGAGTGGTTCACGTATTACACCCATTGGGAATATGACTACTCAGTAGTCAATGGGTAAGCATTTAACAGTGTTATGAAGAAATGATAAATTCTCAAACTTGACAATCAAATAAAACATAGATTGGTAAACCATTGAATTCCTTATGGTTATGGTTATGAATGATAATAGTTAGAGAACTGCCTAGTGATTTGAAATTCTTGTAAGTGATGTAGGCAAGAACGATGAATAGACTTCATATATTACTACTGATCTATTCTCTGTCTATCAATACATCAATAAACTTTTTCTTTTTTCTTCCCCCTCTGGCAGTTACTTTCACAACTATAATAAAAACAGTGGGTTCTTGTATAGCTCTCATGTCAGTCAGACTTTACACATCTGATGCTCCACAACTATTACCCAGGGGTTAGGATAATAGTTTATAAACACTAAATTTCAACTGCATGCCACAGATTTCAGGAAAACAAATACCGGTACATGTATGTCCACACACACAAAAAAAATCAGATTTTTAAAGTGCAATAACATTTCATCAGGCAGAAACTGAAGTATGATTTGAAAAAAAAAAAGAAGTTTTGAATTTTGAATTTAGTTGAATCAAAGTTCAACTAAATCTGGAAGTAAATATTAACGATCCGATCACATCTACAGCGAGAGTAAGAGTCCAAGAGGTGATAACAAGCATGCAAACTCTTGGCACAAACAAGATTGTGATTGGTTTATTATTCCTTCCAACATAATTAAAGATAAGAATGACAATACCATTCAGGTCGATCCACTTCGAAGACTCATCTTGGCAGGAATGTTTGCATCATCTTCATCTTCTAAACCTCGTTTCTGGAATGACACAAACAAAATGATCTGATGATATGGGAGGTCTTTTGAACAAGTTCATATTTCAAATCTTGGAATTCTGCAAGAGCTGCATAAATACAAACTTCAAAATGCAACATTTAAGACAAAGTTTAAAACTTAGTTGAAAAGTCACAACTAGCTATCAGAACATTAAAATTAAATATTTGTTTGCATTCCATGTGAAACAAGATCTGATCTGCCCCTCAATTATTCATTTTTTAATTTTACTTACAGCATTGAAATCAATAAAAACAAGAAAACATCTTAAGTACAAGTTTGCAGACAACCCGTTGTAATGAGTGTATTGAATTCAACACAGGTTTCAATGGGATGTCGATCAACTTGTACTTAAGACGGTTTCATTAAAAACGATGCCCAGGTAACTTACCCTTGTACTGTTAAGGTGTAATGTCCTTGAGAGATCAAGCAGCTTCTCTGCCCTAGTTGCCATGAATACAATAGACTCTTTCAGATCAGCCACTATTATTGCATTAAAAGAAGAATACATATAAGTTCTTATCCTGAATAATTCCATGTAATTTTCTAAAATACATTTTTTCCTTAGGCAAGAATGTGTATATAACCTTGAGCCAAAGTTGAAAATATTTTTTTTCTAAGTCTCAAGGTATCGTTACTATTGTATCAATAAATGGATATATGCCTAAAATTTTGGCCTACATTACAACAGTATATCTTGTATATGTACAAACATAGAAAATGAAAAGAACTGAAACATGAAATAGTTAATTATTAATAGCATTAAAAAAATCATTAATAAAACAATAGAGTCCACACAAATAAAAATTCAGAGTCAACTTTTCATGTGGGTACGTAAGCTTAAATGGGTACAGTGATTTCTTTTCCACAATTTAAGAAAAGATATTTACCGTTTGCCTGTATGCAGATTTTCTGGTAGTTTTCCAATTGCTTAAGTAAATCATCTAGGAGGTTTTGAATTTGTTTCACATCATTGGACCATTGCTCAAGTCTAGCATTCACATATTGTGCCTGGAAAGTAAAAGACAGTTAGGACTAAAGCAAAGTTGACAATGTTCCACAGAAAAAAATAGGAATCTCTCAAGGGAACTTCAGAATACAGTGTCCTTTTTTGTATGTTGTCAGACTGAAGTCTTCATAAAAATTGAAGAATCTGGGGTTCATATCAGAAGTCTGAAGTTAAAAATAAGAAAAATTGCTCAAAATAGAAATGGATGGCAGCTGTGTTTAATACATGAGTAACATATAAAAAACATGTATTACACACCATGAGCTAAACATGGCTTTCAAAACCATGTACATTTATGAAAATAGTCATAATGAAATGAAAATACAATTTGGATCATGACCAGGAATTTAAGTTGATCCTTACCTCTCATTTGATCATTACTGTACTTACAAACAAGATATTAAGCTAAAAAAAAAAGAAGCATTTACTGTCAAAAACCAAATCACAGAACCTGACTTTAGCTATGGGGTCAAAGGGATCCAATAATTCCCATCACTAATATAACCATCAATATCCTTGGTGAAATTATGCATTGGAGAAGAATAGCAAGAGAAGTTGAGTTCCTTATTTTTATCAAAGCTGGTATATCTAAGCTTATTTTTGTACATGATTTGCCGTTGAAAACCGAGTGCCAAAATGACAAAAATCAAAAGTTGGCTCTCATGAGCGAACATACTACCATAATATGAATACAAATCGGCTGTCTTACATTGCGTATTCTGTGTCTTAACTCCTCCAGTTCTGAATCCAGTCTTGTTTCATCTGATTCCATCAATATCACTTCCCCATGAATCTTAAATGAAGAGTCAAATAGAAAGAAAAATTTAAATGATGCCTTATAGATCTCAATACTGCAATGATTTCATCATTTTTTTTAACACAAGGCATATTAAAATCAGGTATAGTAAACAGAACCCGACCAAAGATGTCAACAAGACTATGTAATGGTTCAATAATACATTTTACTAAATCACCACTACCAATGACCTCTGACATATTGAAATTTTCTATAATTCAATTTGAAACAATTAAATAAATTTTAAAAATGATTGATTTGAACAGGAAAACTTTTAAGAATTGGTTTCAAAACAGAATGAGACCGTTTGACACAATGATATCCCCATACATACCCCCACACATATCAAAAATCTTGAAAACTTCTGATAGAATATTACATTAACAAAATTTGTAACTGCCCTAGACCTAATACTTCTTTCTATCCCTGACCTATGACATTTGACCTGTGAGGTGACTGGTTACCTTGTCTTCGGGTAAGACGACATGAGATGGGATAGGGAAGATGTTCTTAATGAGGTATGTCTCCAGTCTGTCAAATGCCTTGTCAAAGGCTAGCTGTAGATGGGCTAGTAACCTGTCTGAAGACTGGAAGAAAAACAAATGTA
>BEXV01001117.1:0-13010 GCA_003118195.1 Hemicentrotus pulcherrimus | reverse complement strand
ACCCCCCCCCCCCCTGAAAAAAATCCTGCGTACGCCACTGGATATCACTGATATGTTATCTTTTAAACACGTGGAAATCTAATCAAAAAATACAAATTATTGCATAACAACAAATGTTACAATACACTACAATGTGATGAAAACAATTGTTAACATATGAAAAGCATTACAAATTCAATCTATTCATTTTTTTTTCCTGTAGAATTCCCATACAAAGAGAACACAGCATTCGGGTAGTGAAGGTGGCAGTTTTCAGGAAAGATTGAAAGACTGCCCACTATGTACAGCCAAAAATTTGACCTGATTGTCCAATCACCTCTCTGCGGTTCATGGGATGAGCAAGGACGAGAGAAAAAAGGTTAGTATTCGACAACACATTATGTAATTACACTTCTGTTAGATAAATCTACAATCAAGTGGATTCTATTTGTTAGAATGTTAAATCATCTGATAGACTGTTAGACAAATGTGACCGGATGTTTACAAATGTTGTCTTGCCTAGATAATTTTCTCTTTCCATTGGCAACTATTTCATTAATGTATTTCATTGATTTATGATATTTCTTGTGCTTTGTTTTTTTATACAAAGTTACTGACGTAGTAATATAGCGGATATAAAACCATATTTTTTATATTGTTTTCTATTATTTCCCTTGGAACATAAAGAAGAATCATGGTAATGTGTATTTTGTTTCATAATATTAACAAGGCAAGTAAATAATGAAAACTTAGGAAAGAAATATGATTTCTGTATAACAGGTATGAATAAAAGTGTCATTTCTCCTTCTTCTTCCAGGATAGTACAGACCGCCGTTGGCGTACCTTGTGCCGAGTGTACAGTGCAAGTAAAAAAGCTCTACAAGAATTCTATGTGCAGCTAAAAACAGTCTGAAGCTCAACAGAGCTTAATGTGTTGCACCTCCTGCTTGAAAAGTTCCAAAGAGGTGCCATCGACGACAGCAGATGTAAGCAGTTCTGCAGTCGGATAGTATCTGGGTAGAATGTGGTTTGGAATGTTCAGGCAAAGGGGACATGGAACTTCTGTGGATTTTCACGGTTGCCGGGACCAACAACTGGTATGAAGTTGGTGACTGGTTTGCTTTGTTTAATGTTACAGACCAGAAATGCCAAAGCCAAAGCAGAGAAAAAACCTTGATGCACTGCCTAAAATTCATAAGTACACCATCTGGAGCCTTTTCGAGGACAGGAATTACAGGTGTGTTAAGTATTTGATGTACACTAATAAAACATGTACTGTAACATGGTTTCATTTTTTTGATTCATAAAGTGCACATGTATTGATTTTATTGTTGAATACCTCCCTCATGTAACCTGGTTATCAATATTTCCATCTTTTGCTTATTTTTTATATTCAATTCGATTCTTAGTCGTTAATGGGTATCAAAAGCAAAATAGTTAGAGAAATGCTTTTGTTTGATGTACTCTAATGACAATTAGAGACAGAACCCGTAAAGAGGTCCTTTACAAAGTTTGCTGGACTTAAAGAGAGAGCATTGGCAGTGATGTGCAGTGACTAATGAATAACATTATACTATCTTTAAGCTTGTGGAGAAGCATATCCACAACTATTTTTCAAATTGCAGGGTACATTAATGTCATATATGTGCATATATGTTATTATATTGTTTTCCTTTATCTTTTCTCACTTTTCTGTATTTAAATTAGATCAACTAAGGCATGGAGCATCAGTAAGCTGGCCCAAACTAAAAATGCTACGGGACGGCTTGATTCTTATATTGCTGACAAATGGAGCCCACGAGGTGATGTTGTCGCCAAGATGCAAGTAGATCATGAGCAAAGCACCCACACATCAAGATGGGAAGCAAGTGATTGAGGTAAAGTAAATCACTTCAATAGATCTTGAAACGCTAAACACAATTGATTTCATTTGCAATACTTTCCCTGAAATTATATTAAAATTATGATGAATGCCTGTGAAGAAAAAGAGGGCAAAATAGGACATTCTATTGAATCTAATTCATACTCTCCTGTGACACCAAGTGGCATTGACAGAAAATATCTTTGCACTGGTTCTTCTGTTCAGGAGATAACTGAGAAGTTTAATCAAATTTTCTTTGAGGAAGAGGATGGTGCTTTACTTTTCATTAATTTTTGCTGAACTAAACACAAACTCAAACTCAAACTCAATCTCCAATAATATGGTGTATTTAATCAGGGTAGCCTCATCAGATTAATAATGTTTGCTCTGAGGGCCCTGCTATTTTTATTACCCCAGCACTGCCAGGTGCCCATTTAGAACCTGGGTCGAGAGGGACAAATGTGGGTAAAAACACCTTGTCAAAGGATGTATTGGCACCGAGACTAAATCAAATCAAGGATCTCTACTATTAGAGTTAAGAGCCTTCACCAATATACCACAGTACTCCCAAAGCGAATACTTCAGACTAAGACAAAACAATTTGTAACAATTAATTTCAATATTATGATACCAACAAATTATCTTATCAATAAAGATTTAAATTTCCAAAATAATCGAAATAGACTACAGTTGCCTTTTAGTCATGTTAAGCAAAGAGACTAGCTTACACCTCATTCCCGTTGTTGGTATTGTTTAATTAGTCTCTTTGTTAATTACGCCTTCTATGCATAGTTTAATTTCAATTTCTCATATTCTTTTTCTTTTCTGTATTGGTTGAAGTTTGCATGTATACATTCATGAATTCAAGGTGTCAAATTGATTATTTGAATTCCAAAATTAATCTCATGTTTAATTGAAAATTCATGAAATACTTTTATGTCTCCTCTTCTTGTTTCATTCAATATTTTGTCGAGTTAATACTTATGTCAGGCAGACCCACTCATTGAATGTGTTTAAAGAGCAACTCTTTTCAATTATCCTTGGAAAGTGTTTTGAAACTTGTTTATAATTTGTCTGTACAATTCAAATAGATCAAATCTTACATTGTCATATTTCTTCCATTTCTGTTTTCAGAGGAGGCTCCTTTCTGAAAGCGATGAAGAAGACATGAGAGGTGCCATTGTAAGGGCTACGACAAGTCTAATGTTCGGAAGGAGAAAAAAAAGGAGGATGTTTTGGAGAAGTTGTGAGTATTTTTCCAACAATAATGTGGTAAACAGTAATCCTATAATGTTAGTCAATATGCAGGGGCCTCCCTTTTATCAAACTCTTTGGGACCAGTAAATTATCTCTGTTCTGTCAGGATTACAAAAACAATAAATTACCAAGAAAGTTTTTTTCCATAGTGAATGAGGGTCCACTGTATATATTATCTATAAATATGTCTTTTTACATAAATTTCCCCCTCCTTTTGACCAGTGATGGAAGTCTTCCCTGGGACCGTGTTATGGAATATTACCATGATGAGCTACCACCGTGAACATTATATTTTAGATCATAACAACAAAGATATTTCAAATTTTGAAATGAATGGCTCTACTTTTTTTCTCAAAAGTGAAAAAATGATAAATAAATTTATAAAAATGCAGCACTCAAATGCAACTGCCTTATTATTGTGCTTTAAGTTTCTTTGTTCTTGTAACATCTTTCCAGATTAGATTCCAATTGCATGGCTATACCTGTTTTATCCAAATGATTTACAGGATCACATTTCATTCCTTATTTTGAGAATTATTTTCATTACTTTACATAGACTTGTGGACATATATTATTGACAACTATTAATAGTCAATTAGCTGTTGTATGTATGACATTACACTCATTTGCTCTCTGAATTTTATGTATCGATTTTTTTAATCAAGATATCTCCCATAGCACTGAAAATGCAGAAATTTGTTTTTATGCTTATCAGGTTAAATCTTGAATAATCTTTTACATTTTTTGTTGATTTTTTTTCTTTTGCAGACAAATGAGGCCTACGAAATATAGCCAGGTGAAGGGGAACATCAATGAGGACCAGTTCTGTGATAAGGCACGGCACATGGGATTGCACAAGCAGTAATTTGAAAGCTTCAGAAAATACCCATTTTATGGGGAACGGTCTGATGAAATCAAGTAGTGTTCACGTTTAAAATCCTTTACATGCGGGTTAGACCCGATTCCAACAGATTTGCTCAGGAAATGCATTAATGAATTAGCTCCAGTCATCACAAGGATTCCAACCTCGATTTTGGCTTGTGGACGCTTTTCTGATTCACTGAAGGAGGCTCATATCTAGCCAATTCTTAAGGGAGATGGACTTGATTCAGAAGACTTTAAAAACTACATGTATACAGACCTATTGCACATTTGATCGACTCATAATGGTCTCAAACTCAATGAGGATAAAACCGAGGTCTTTCACTTCACAAGTAAATTTAGACAATGTAAATGGATCGATACCATTTAATTTGGTAACACTGAAATACACTCAGCAAACTCAGCTTGAAACCTCGACTAGATGAACATTTGACATTGTCAGCTCATGTGAATCATACCTGCAAAGCAGCATCATTTGCTTTGCATAAGATCGGAACAATTCGTCCCTTTTTTCAAAGAGGTCCACATAAAGACTTGTTTATGCTCATGTACATGTAGTTTCTCGCCTTAATTGATTTCTGTAATGGTATCTTATATGGTCTTCCTGATAATGAAATTCAGAAGTTGCAAAGAATCCAAAACTCTTCGGCAATGTTGGTTACTCGCACTCGACTTCATGATCACATTAGCTCAGTTTTAGAAAAACTACATTGGCTTCCAGTAAAACAACAAGTTGATTTTAAGATTTTGACATTGGTGTTCCTGTGCATGCAAGGATTAGGCCCTGATTACTTACAACAATTGATAACAAAATATTGTCCAGCAAGAAACCTGCGGTCTCAGTCAAAATCCTTCTCAGTTCCTCCCTCAATATCAACAAATTACTATGGTGCGAGATCTTTTCAACTGGCAGGTGCAGAGTTATGGAATATAGTACGTAGTCATCTTGATACAGTAGAAAATCCAAGAGTTTCTTAAAGACATGTTTGTTCGTTTGTTAAATTAGTACAATGTTATGACAAAGCAGTTATTCTTTCTCTTCTTTTCCCTCATCTGCTATTATCCCTTCTTTTCTTTTTTCTGAGCGCATGTAAAGGGACTTAAATTTATTTTTGTGGTATGCGCTATATAAGGATGGTTTATTATCATATCTCTTTGTCTAATTAAGGATTAAGTTATTAATGTCAACCACTATATCAACCGGAAAATGACAAATTTACTCAAATATGGATGTTGTTAACTAACTTGTTATGGATCTGGAATGTATACTAATCATCTAATATCTCTGAAGCAGGCGTCAATTGGGCATTTAATTCCTAAAGATATTAACTTCTGCTACATTTTTTTCTCTGGTCATCATTTAGGAGATGCAACGAAATGTACGATGGTTTTGGGCAAGAATGTTATCCTATTTAAACTAAACAAATATTCTTTTCCATGGAATATATAGTGCACACTTACTGATATTCTTCATAAATTTTAGTGTTCATCTACCAACATTTACCATTTTCAGACTTAGTTTGCTATAACTTGTAAACTATTCATTCAATTTTGTTCAAATTAGGAGGAAATGTTAGTTTCGAGGAGAAACAATTTTAATGATGGTTTTAGGGGTACCAATATGGTGAATCAAAATATTGCAGTTTTTCAAGAAGTATTCTGATTTTTCAAATCACTTTTATCCCATTATGGAAACAGCAGAATATTCTAAAAGCCATCATTAAATTGAAGTTATATAAACATACAATTTAACTGTAAAATTAACAAGTGGTATACCTGTACACTTCTGAGTAGTAGTGGTTGGAGTTTGGATATCTGACAAATCTGTTATTTCTTCACAATCCATATAACTTGAGTTTTTGTAATGTTAATTCTATTAAGGTTGGAGATACTTGCAAAGTCATCATAATGTACTTGTCTATATATCAGTTTTGAACAGAAAAGGGCAAGTAAGGTTTCTTTTTTCATTCTGATGAATTTAAGAAGTTCAACAAAAACTGCCCATGGCGTTTTATTTGTGATCGCCTCTTTTTGAGAACAGGGTGTTCATGTTTGTCGGTTTGGAGACTTCATTTTCTGTTAACAATTTTTAACAAACTCAGTAGGAGGAGCTTTGGTGTGTACTGTGTAGAGTACTTTCTATTACTTCATTTGTTCTTGACATAACACTTGACATCTATACCTTTAGGTGACAAAATTTGTCTGATCACTTTGCTTGTAAGATTTATAAAAAAAAGCTTGATTGAATACTGATTTGAAGCCTCCAAAACAAAACCATTTGAAATCCTTAGTTACTTGACTATAGATAGTGGGAAAATGCTCCACTTTTTGAAAAAGAGGGAGAGAATTTTGTTTGTGTTAACACCTGAAGCCCCCAGGCCTCTGTAACATCAACAAGATTAATTTCCATTTTTTCAACCCTAGACTGGTCTGTTACATTCTTAATCTGTATTGCAATCATATGTTTAGATGCACAGACTGCTTTAAAGCTAAACATACATGTAATTAGATATCAAGGAAATTATTTGACAGACTAACTGATTTATTTTTTATACTAAAAATTGTTTTTAATGCCTCAAGCATTTGCTAACATTATTCAAATCGAACGTCATGTTTGCTTTTGATCTACTGAAAGGACAGGAATGCAGTTGGAGTGACTGATTGATTATTTTTTTTAAATAAGAGACAAGAATGTCATATTTCATGATGTGTTTTGGAACAAATTTGATGTGTGTCACCTCTTTCTAACTTTGAAGGAATGAGAATTACCAATCTTACTGTTCCTGACAATTGCAGGCATCTTTTCGTCAAGAAAGTGTACTATTACCCCCACTATCAACAGTATGTTAGTTGTTGTATATTGATATACATGTAGGCATCTGTCTTACCTTAAGCGCAAAACACTTACACAAGAAGGTTGTTTAGTTATCTTTTTTGTTTTTATTATCTAACTCTAAATCTGGGGAAGAAAAATAAAACATTCATAAAACACTATAGAATCATTTGAATATTCATGCATATGGATGATGCCCTGTGTGCTATATATTTCACAATTGTATGTGTACATTATAACAATAATAATAATAATTTTTAATTTTTATATAACGCTTAATACAAATGTCTCTAAGTGCTTTACAAATATACTTTTATACCCTTATTGTTAAAGTGTGTTTGATTTACATTTATTAAAACAACAAATAAAAATGCAATTGGTGTGTCTGGTCATTTCTTTCTTATATGGCAAATATTTAGGGACAACTTTTCTGTACATTACACTCCTGTTTCTTTATTATTTCCTTTATTGTGTTGTCTGCATCTGTTTTCAACCCTTTCTTTCTTACTTTGGTATGTTTGATGTGTTCAGTCTTGCCCTATCTAAACAAGCTTTTCATATCATGTTCTGTCCACTCTTGTTTTATCTGATAATAGTAGAATTAGTGTTTTTAGTTATAGTCGTAGTCATAAAATATATGCTCACAAAGCTGAAAACATTCAATACGTTCAGGAGGTGAAGGTTTTGTTGTTGGTGCACAGTAACACTTCTGCATGTTTTCCTATATAATCATATAGAAACCAAAATGAAACGAGCTAAACCGATATCGACATATAATGATCTCTGATCATTCTAAACCCCCCAAAAGTTTGAGGCAACAATTAATTGTTTTGGTGAACCCCTTTCATGTTCCCAGATAATGCTTCTTTACCTATTTTTGGAGATTTTCTATTTTTTATGCCGCACAGTTCCCAGTTACTCCGACAGACAAATATGGTAAATGACTATAGGAATAAACGTTTATAAATACAATTAAAGCACTGATAGTTCCAGAAATTTGAACAAAGGCAATAGAAAAGATTTTCAACAAATTACAAAAGGAATTAGCTTTGTCAAAGGTGTTTAAAATGTTTAAAAGTGATGTTTGCTATTAAGCTATATCATCAAATAAATTCAAATGATGGGTTGTTCAGCATATCATCCAAGAAGGTCTTTTATAGGAAATATGGAGCGAATAAAAAAAGAATAGCAATGAAAATTCCACCTTTCTGAAAGAATAGGATTAATGAATATTTTGTCTAAATCTTGTCCTTATCCGTCCATAAATGACTTCAAAACATTTGCGGTGCATAGTTCCGTGGGCTATAGCAAGAACTGTGCGACGTTTTTGCATGCAATAATCCATAGAAAAATAATTGATTCAAATTGGCGAAAGAGAACGAAAACTGAATTTAAGGCTCAAATCTTGTCGCATACCTGTAGTGAAATGTTCCAGAGCACTAGAGGGGGCGGGGGAGGGAGGCATGAGGAAAAAGATAGGGAGAAGAGGGAGAGAGGAAACAAGAGAAAGGGGGAAGTAGACAGGAAGGGAGAGGGTGGTGCAAACAGAAATGGATAGGGGGAGAGAGAGAGAGAGAGGAGAGAGGAAACAAGATAAAGGAGGGAGTAGACAGGAAGAGAGAGGGCAGGGCATACAGAAAGGGATAGGGACAAGGAGAGAGAGAGAGAGAGAGAGAGAGAGAGGAAACAAGATAAAGGAGGAAGTAAACAGGAAGAGAGAGGGCAGGGCATACAGAAAGGGATAGGGACAAGAAGAGAGAGAGAGAGAGAGAGAGAGAGGAAACAAGATAAAGGAGGAAGTAGACAGGAAGAGAGAGGGCAGGGCATACAGAAAGAGATAGGGACAAGAAGAGAGAGAGAGAGAGAGGAAACAAGATAAAGGAGGAAGTAGACAGGAAGAGAGAGGGCAGGGCATACAGAAAGCGATAGGGACAAGAAGAGAGAGAGAGAGGGAGGAAACAAGATAAAGGAGGAAGTAGACAGGAAGAGAGAGGGCGGGGCATACAGAAAGGGATAGTGACAAGAAGAGAGAGAGAGAGAGAGAGAGGAAACAAGATAAAGGAGGAAGTAGACAGGAAGAGAGAGGGCAGGGCATACAGAAAGCGATAGGGACAAGAAGAGAGAGAGAGAGGGAGGAAACAAGATAAAGGAGGAAGTAGACAGGAAGAGAGAGGGCGGGGCATACAGAAAGGGATAGGGACAAGGAGAGAGAGAGAGAGAGAGAGAAAGAGAGAGAGAGACTCACCTCCATCTATGAATGATTTTGGTGTGAATCCAAAGTACTGCGTTTCATATTCATGTAGTGAATCTCCCATGACCTTCTTCATAATACTAGACGCATCCTTCTCATCTTCAGTCCTTTGATTTGATGAAGCTGAAGCGTCCATTACCTAGAATAGATTGGTGAGAAAAAATAGTATGAAGGAGTGACCAAAGTTTCCGGACATTTTAGAACATATTACAAAATGTGATATTCGATCTACGATTTCTCATATTCTACACAAATTTATTTATTTCAATTATTACCAAATGGACGGCAAAGTTTTTTTTACTACAGATTGGTTCAACTAGAAAATTGATCGTCAAAGGATTTCAAAGATATCGCAACTAAAAATTTGATGTCTGATCATACGTGAGCCTCCGAAATATCATAATCGGAATAAAAAATAACGAAATAATAGAAAATTTCTTACCAGACCAATACAGCTTAGCTCCCTTTTCACGTGTAGCGTGTGACTTTACGATTGCTAAACAATGGTGTTGACCTCTGACTGTCACTTCGTAAATGTGCTGCTACCGTATAATGCGCTGAATAACACTCATACAGCGCATTATACGGAAGCACCAGTCAGTTGTCGACACCATTGCATAGTGATCGTAAAGTCACACGCTACACGTGAAAAGGGAGCTAAGCTGTATCGGTCTGGTAAGAAATTTTCTATTATTTCTTATTTTTAATTCTGATTAGAGTCTATGATATTCTGGAGGTAATTACGATAACAAGTCCCATAAAATTCATCAAGACCACTGTCCAATATTGGTCGGATGCGGGAAAGTGTGATTTGGGACACATTTTAGGCACATGCCTCTCCGCGCAGTGGTATGGGAGCCGGTTAAGGCTCCCTTGAATAGAATATCGTAAAAAACATTTCCAGGGAGCCCTTACTTCAGGCTATAATAGCCTAGATCTAGACCTTCCATCTGTAACGTTCAATGGCCAAAATTATACTGATACAAAATTATACTGATTGAATCTTTACGGATCATAAAACGTACGACCATTCGGTACAATGGTCTGAAAATCAAGACTATTACTTATTGGCTCTATAGCTTCTAAGTCGAGTTGACAACTAATAGTCGTCATTTTCCCACTTAAAGACATTTTCAAGCCCCCCCCCCCTTTTTTTAGGGAAGTTCTAAATTAAAATAATCTTTAAAATGCAGTTGGAATTTAACCTTTTCATTTTTTGGGCCTGCAAATGGGACATAGTCTAGATCTAGCCATAGGGCCTTTAATGGCCATGCCATGGTGTTTGAAAGTGAACGCCAAGGCTATGGTCGGTTTCTGTCTCTAAAGAGAGGAGCCGACCCTAGCTACCCGAATAAGAGGCTTAACAAACGAAAGAGACAGAAAATTCGGTCTAGACTAGAGAGTAGATCTAGATGTAGAGTTAGCGGTGTGTAGCTGCGACTTAGTGCCAGTGGCATGGCATCAAGGCGTAGCTGTTAAACTCCGTACATACACAGGGCATGGGAAGCTAACCATTTGTGTGACCTGTGGGAAAGCATGCCAACCCATAGACAGAAATAACCATCTGATTTGGGTCATTTCTTTAATAAAACTGACATTTGTTGACATTTGTTGACATTCCCCAATACAGATGGTAACCCAGAGATTTCGTACCGTGGGGGAAGCTACCGTATGTACATATTTTCGTCCACGACATTTTCTCCCCGATTTTCTTTATTTACATGTAGATCTTATTTTCTGATTTCTAAATCAGATGTAAATTAGGTTGGTATTTCATTTGTCCTAATTACAGTTATCAAAATTTGATAACTTAATATTAAATGCATAATTTACAGACTTACTTATATGAATTATCCAAATTGTATCTCAGAACTGTGAAACAGTATGTTCATGCACTGGAACGAACATAGAGCTATATGACCCGGCGACCGATTTTTTTCGGGGTCAACCTACCGAAACATAGCCAATGGCCAATCAGAGCACTCGTTTTGTAGGAGTTTGTTGGTCAAGCCGGGCTGACTCGTCTTCTTCTTCTTTGTTTGGTATTATAATGGCTTTTAGTCAAATTTGACTATTGTTGCCAATTTCATCGCATCTCTTTCTTTTAATGTCTTGGTACAATTACTATTTTTTCTTTCTTTTTCCAATCTCATTTTAATATAATATTAGTCATAGTCTACAAAAAACAAAAAAAATGATTTCAAATTAAACCACGATCCGCACACAGTTCAAACTCACGCTGGCCCTGTCCTTTCTATGATGCCTTCTTACCAGCCCAGCGAGTTACGTTACGCCGTACGCTTCTCGGTTGATAAACTCAACCTAGGTCACTTTGGCATAGACAAGGGGCGTCGTGTACCTGTATGTTTAGAGGGTTTGTTTATTTATTAGGAGAAAAACAACTGCAAAAACAGGCATAAGCAAAACACTTGTGGGCTTTTTTTAGTTTATATGAGTTAGTTCATGAGATTATTTATATAGTGCATGACTTTTAACTGTTATAATTGTTTGGGGGTGACATGCTTTCGAGAAATACTAAGTTTTAAATACTTATCTCACCCTGGCCAGCAGATTGTATTGTTCTCTCTCTCTCCTCTCCACTTCCCTAAAGTTGTGTGTATGTATTCAGATATATGTTTTCCGATTGGTCAAATAAATAATAACAATTTGTTTCAAATATTTGTTTGTTTTATTTTTTAATTAAAAGAGGCCTATAATAATTAAGATATAGGTCTATACAATCAAAACTTTCAAATAATTAATATACTAATAGGCCTATATAAGGTTATACACAAAATACGTATTTTCTCTTCTATTCAGTTCAGATTGATTGCGGTTTCTGTTTTTCATCTCTTTTTGATTTTACTCTTTACATAATCGCTTTGTTCTAAAAACGAAGCAAGCAATCGCCATTTGTACACGAGAGTCACTTTTTCGTAAACATATATCATAATGTCTTCTTCCTTGGAAATATTAACTTCTGACATTAACATAGCCCTTTCTATTATTTACTTTGGACATTCTATAAAAAAAATGTCTAACCATTTCTATTGTTGGACAGCTGTCACAGAAACACGTGGGGTGGATGCCCAAACGCAGGAGGTCTTGGTTGAGTCCAGACACTCCCAGGCGTAGTCGTCTAACAATAGTTTCAGTTTTTCTTCCCAATTTACAAGAATATTGTGAGATAACATTTGGCTGAAGGATTTTTAATGCTGATTGGGTATCATTCCACCTTTCTTGCCAAAGTAACTTTGAACTGTACAAAATTAAACTAGTTTTTTCAAATAACGTCAGTTTGTTGTGCATTTCAATTTCCTGAGTTAGGCCTAGAGCTTTTTTTGCGTAGAAGTCTACCTTTTCATTTCCCACTATCCCACAGTGGCCTGGAATCCATTCCAAAGCAATTTCGATCCCTCTATATTTCAATCAGGTCGTCATTATAAATATTTCTGTGACAAAGGATTTGTCACTAAAATGTTTCATTCAAGGCTGTGAGGGCACTTAAGCAGTCGCTAAAAATGACTGCATCTGTATAGATATTTGTTTCTTCGATCCATTGAAGGGCAAGAACAATGACAGTTTGGACTGAGCGGAGCGCACGCCTCCTTAATTAGCTGATCCGAAAAATGTGGGGAAGGGTATTTTCAAACTGCAATCTGGTGTGATCCCTGGGGGCTAGCGAAAAAATAAGCGCATAGATATGTTCATTAGGACTGGGACTACTTATCGATTGGGGCGTCATATCTCAAAAGTGGCAAATCTCAGAGTTAGCCAGGATACAATGTTTAAATAGCTTTTTTGACAAAGATATTTTTAGAATTCCAAAATGACGCCCCTTTGGAAATATTGGAATTCATCTGCTCTTTCATATGACACCTCATTTATTGAGTATCACCTTCAGGATCACAACAGATAAAGGTTTGAATCTCAATTTGAAAAAAAAA
>BEXV01001116.1:113265-124295 GCA_003118195.1 Hemicentrotus pulcherrimus | reverse complement strand
TTCTCAAGTACTTTCCTTGCTACTGATTTAGCTGCTGACAAGCTTGATGTACACAACATTACATTGACAAGCACTGAATTAAAAACAAAAAACGCTCAAAAACCATTGGTACTATATACTGTACAGTTCTTTCAAACCTACAATGGTTACAGGTACTTACCACATCTTCCACACTATTCTGTCATTGTTCTTGTCATTAGCATGCGACACCCCAGGCACATATCTTCAAATATAGAGTGGTCATATATATATCAGATCATGGCCATTCCTAAATTTTTATTCAGGGCTTGACACTGACATGACTCCAGTGCACAAGGGGCCTTTAGATTTGAATTTCACACCACAAATAGATCAATTTAAACAGGCTTCATTTACAACCCTCTATGAGGTAAAAACTAAGCAAAACAAAAACAAGGTGAGTGAGGGGCCTTGATACATTCTGGATTCTTCCCTCCCATGTTCTCCTTCTTATTTTTCATACACATTTTGAAAAATATGTTACAAGTTGTGAAAAGCCTCACAAAACATTTATGGACTCATTGAGTATGCTGACACAACTGACCGTCTCTGAAAGCTCTGGTGAGCAGCAGCTTTATGTGAAACATATCAATAACATTTTGATAATTGTTTCAACTCTAAAAAAAAATATTTAAAGCAAGTTGCTAGCATCTATAAATAAATGAAATACACGCAGAATAATAGTTAGCTCTTTTCAAGTATAGCACCATTCAAGTCTTTTCTCCTTAAAAAAAGGTACGCACGTCTGTTCACATTAGCATAATCTCATTCCAAACTTTCACAAACTATTTTTCATTTCTTCACCTGGAAATCAATTCAGTTTTAGAATTGGATAAACAGTTAAGTTTGACCATTCTACATTGTAATGAAATTAGATATAGAGCACATGAAAGAAAAATGTATTAGTTTACAAGTCATTGATGACAATACTTACATTTCTAGTTGGCCCATTACATAGAAATGAGAATTGGATATAAATTTCATTGGAGATCTCTATGAACCACACAATTGGACTGATATGTTTATCATTACAAATGTCATACACATTCAAGAAAACTTGCTACTGTATTTTTTAAATCTTTAAAAAAAAAAAATTGCACAAAATATGTAAAAAAGTGCAGCATGTAAAACTTCTTATTCTCTTGATAGCTTGTATAGGTCAACTTGTTGCCAGTGTCAAAGAATTCAACAAGGAACAATGAAGCTTCTAGTGGGTTTAATAAACAGGGTACAGACACGTCTAAAACATACTTCCCGCACTATTTATATTGAAGACAAGTAGTAAGCAGAACATAGCTTAAGCAGGACTAAAGGAGTTGCAATGAATTTATCGCTGTCGTGAATTAAAAAAGAAAAATGAAACCATAAATATCTGATGTGATGGTCAACAGAGTCCATCATAATATTAATGGAGCCTAAAATCTCTGACATATATGATTTACCGGCATGTTTTAATCACAAACATTGGGATAGTTTTTTGTTCTTTTTTTTATGGCAGGAATTCAAGGCACTGCAAATGACTCTTTAATTAAAGAGAAATTGCTGTTTTTTGTTAAACTTCAGGAAAGATACCACCTTATGTGAATGAGAAATTGGCAGCATTGTTGATACCAGTAATTTCTACAAATTGAAAGGAAAGATATCAAGTCAATAGATATGAAAACGTTGCAAAAGAATATAAATCATATTCTGATTCACACAATTCTTCCAGCCATTTCTCTTAACTAAAGAACCATTGGCAGCTAACATGGAATCACTTAACAAATGCTACATCTACAATAACCTGCATTACAAAAGAGTGGTAAAGGGGAGTATGCCTCCTCCCCTTGTTACCTTCATCATCTTTTCTCTAGTTGGCTAGTGGCAGTTCTCCACAGTGATGCAACTGATGCTACTGCTGATGATACCAGACCCCCAGGGGCTTGTGGCAAGTTGGAAGCACTCATCATAGAAGGGCTGGGTTCTGGTGGGGAGGGGCTGTTGCCTTCCTCACTTACTCCACCTGGCCCCTGAGGGAGGAGCGGCAGAGAGGTCGGGACTGTTTCCCATTCCTCCTGGTCTGCGGATCCAGTGCTGGCACCGTCATCGTCCGGAGAATCCTGTTGACTCTCACTGCCTGACCCACTTAGCATACTGGTCATGTTGGGTGTAGTTAATGCAGCGAGGAGTAGGTCACTGTGAACCTCAAAGTCACTTGTCCTATCAAACACAAAAATAGGATCACACATTCAAAATAATATTCATCTATATTCTGTACTACAGAATGAATAAGAGTTAATGTCATATATTTTTATTCTCACTACACCTTGGTAAACTTTAGATCAATGTTCAAGATTTGTTTGTAAAGGTATGTATATGAATATAATAACACAATCTCTACTCAAAATTATAAATGTACAATAACAACTACAGTCAAACCTGTCTATAGCAACCACCCAAGGGAAACACAAAAAGTGGCCTTTGTATACAGGTGGTCTTTGTATACAGGTTCCTTCAGTATATGATTCAATGAGAAACCATTTTCAAGGGAAACAACAAATGTGGCCTGTGTAGACAGGTGGTCTTTGTAGACAGGTGGTCACTAAAGCAGGTTTGACTGTATTATTATCTGAAATTTAATCACATATATATATATTTTTTTAATGTATTGGGTCGTTACAATACTGTCACAGTATAATAACAATAATAATAGTAATAATAGTGGGTTCTTGTATAGCGTTCATGTCTGTCATCCTTGACACTCCTGGCTCTCCACCATTAATAGCCCGCCTATAGCATGGCTGCTATTATGGCACTCTAGCATATCAAGGAATTAATTCCTTCCAGGTACCCATTTACCGCACCCAGGTCGAGTGAGGTAAATAAAGATAAATATCTTACTAAGGGACATTAGTGCCGTAGCGGGACTTGAACCGCCAACCATGGGATTCACAGTCTGGTGACCTATACACCAGACCACCACACCTCTACCATAACTTCATATTTAATAAGTATGGAACATGTAAGTGGTGTATAATGAAAGAATCAACAAAGCAAATAAGACCTACCTGCCATAATCTTGGTGTTTGCTGTCAACCATGGTGATAAGGTTTCTCATTGTGTAATGAGGGTGGAGCTTATCAGGTGGAATAGCCTGGAATGAACATAAAAAAAGACCATTATTCAATTTCTAAAGCTCTTTGGAAGCACATAAGAATGTTATACAACATGATACTTGTGCTACACAAGAATGGATAATTTTCTTCAAATTTATTTACAATCATTATAAAAATTCTATCCAATCAATAAATTATATCATTCTACACGCACACATTCTTGGTACTACTGTATGTATAAGATAGAAATATCAATCGATGCAAATTAACAGACTGCTGGACCAACTGCTAAATAATGCTATTTCGTTGTTTGAGATTACTTTTAATATACTTACAGCAGGTTAACTATCACTTAAATAATTCTTAGTACAGACTTTGACAGGCTTCAAAATCTGCACTAAGAGAGAGAATACAATTCTTACCTGACTAAAGCAAAGAAAGAGCACACTACTGTTCAGCTTCTCAACTGCTGAAGAGAACTGCCGTAGATCAAGTTCAGATTTGCAGAATCGACTGGGGAAATGAAAAAATAAGGTTGATTATGGCAAACTAACTTTTAAGAGGAGGCGCGATAGCTCAGTCGGTAGAGCAGTGGTCTCGTAATTTGGTGACCCGGGTTTGAAAACAAGGCAATGCGCTAGCGCTCTTTGGTAAGGAATTAATCCTCATTACCAGGTCCCTTGGAGAGTACCTAAAGCCGTCGACTGTCTGGTTGCTTACTTACAAGCATTTATGCTTTCTTAGCAGTCAGGTAAAATAACAACCACCACCATACATTTAACAATCTATAATATCCTCTTCGAAATACTAATATGTTTTATTTACATTTATACACATAAATATATATAAATAAAAAGATAAATAATTGAAAAAGTGAAAGTGCATGCCTTGATGACGCTTTTCTTATATGTCAGATCTGTTAAATCTGTTTACCACTTTACAACACATTTCAGCTTTGACATTTCAAACACATACCTAAAGTAATGAAAAGAAGAAAAAAACAAAGAAAAAACAACTAGTATTTGAAACACTATAAAATCATATATCCTAAATAAACTTCTATATAATTCTTTACAGAGAAATGAGGAGAATGAGAGAAGAATGAGAGAAGAAGTGTGAGATCAACAAATGAAGGAAAGAGAGAAAATTATGATATTGACAATGTGGGAAATAGCAGAAAAGACATCAGCTCACATGCCAACATTTGAAAATCAGAAATCTGTACACTATGTGCGCCAACATGGGCGCGAAGCGCACATCACGGGCGCGAAGTCCTTTTAGCCGGGGTCCCGCTTTAGGGCCCTGGAAGCTCTAGGTTTCCAGATGCTCTCTGGTGCAATCTGAGCCTATTTTAGGGACCATTTCCCCTAAAATTCAACCCAAGTTTATGGGTAATTTTTGTGTCATACCAAACAAAAAAGTGATTGAAGTGAATTCCACATTTTAATTTATCCTAGTAGAGGCAGAGCAGATAATAGACATAGATTTAATTAGCCACTCATGCAGAATTACTTTTTAAATAATTATACATGACATAGATCTATGCATAAAATGAGACTGGGAATAATGGTATTCAACTTTCCAGACAACAGTCAACAATCCAAATTATTGTTATTATTACCACTAATCTTTAGATCTTAAATAAATGCAGTATGCATATTCCTCCCCTTTTGTGCTTGCTCTAATAAAGGGAAATCGTTCCTTGTATTCCTGTTTGTACTTCTGAATTCGTCTTGCTGCTGTTCCGCTCATTTTGACAGATTTTCTTTCGAGACAAATCACAAATCACATTTATACGGTACCTCGAAACACGTACTTTGCATGGGGACTCTATGCATATACGGTGCGCTAGCCTCACGCGATAGCGAATGCATATCGCATGCATGCTGATATGCGCATGCAAACGTATGGAAATTATACTTACGAGATTTGCCAGCGCAAGTATTTACGTACGGAAATGTTACGTACGGAAACACATATCAGTGTGCATGTGGCGCGCGGCAACACGCTGCACTGTACGTACATATCAGTGCACGCTGCACGCATCTTGCGCAATGCAATCCGTTCAGCACTCGATCGTATCAATGATATGTGTGGAAAGCCAAATTCCCCAAAATCAGAACGTTCTGTTTTTTAGGGCTATAAAAAATTCAAAAACGGAACAGTTCCGTTAAAGTCGGAACGGTTGGCATGTCTGCATCAGGCACGGATCCAGGATTTTCCAATAGCCGGAAATTTGAAAATTGCGCAGACCGTTTTTTCAAGGTCATATTATNGGGAGTATAGCCTCTTGCCCAAAAAGAGTAATTTTCTGGTTTCACAATTCGGCTAGTGAGTGAAGCAATAATTTGAGGATAATATTGTGAAAGTGTTTTTTATCACAAAAAAAAAAATGAGAAAAGATATCAAAGACTCATATTCGGGTAGCTTGCTGTCACATCCCCCCCATTACGCGCGAAGCGCGGAGGCTTTGACCTTTCATTAAATTATTAGAGAAGAAGACTATTCGTTGTACCGCTCTAGACTCTTAATACTTGTCTGAATTCTGTTTTCCCCCTCCCGCGCGAAACGCGGAAGCTTTTACGTTTCATTACATTATTAGAGAAAGAAGATGATTAGTTGTAACATTCTCGACTCTTAATCCTTGTTTAAATGCAGGCCCCCCCCCCTCCCGCACAAAGCGAATAAGCTTTGACAGTTCATTAAATCATTAGAGGAAGAAGACGAATCGTTGTACCCTTTTCGTTTCTAAATCCTAGTTTGAATTCAGTTTTCCCCCTCTCGTGCGAAAGAAGATGATTCGTTGTTCCATTCTCGACTCCTAAATCCTTGTCTGAATTACATAATACATATTGTTCAGGAGGGATGAATGAATAGATCATCCCCCTGATCAATAGGTATTACGTAAGGATTTACGGCCATGGCTAAATGAGGATAAATTTATCTTCATTTAACAGCTAAATGATTATAAATTTATCTTCGTTTAGCTGTTTCATGGAGATAAATTTATCCTCATTTAGCTGTTAAATGAAGATAAATTTATCCTCATTAAACTGTGTTCACGAAGATAAATGTATCCTCATTTAGCTGTGTTAACGAAGATAAATTTATCTTTGTTGTAGTAATAGAATTGTACACAGTTGTATTTATTTGTATTCAGTGGTACATATCAAATTGTATATTACATTTGCATATCTTGTTTTTATTTGTTTCAATTATTTGTCTAGAGTGACCGCTACACTCTCATGTTCTAATAATCATTGAATGAAGAGACTGGAGAGCGTGTGTAGAACAGAGATCATTAAGTCAGATATGTTGGAGGTAGTGTGTGGAGATGTGAAAGAAAAATCAAGGAATCAGTTTGATGAACTTTTGAGGAAAAGTGAACAAAAATTCGTTCATTTTGAAATGATATACTGTTTATATTTCTTTCTAGCTATATTTCTAAATTTCCTGGGGGATGTGTCCCCCTATCGGACACAGGATTGCCGCCCCTGTCCATGATTACTACCAACATGAGGTCAAAATACAAGCACAAGCGAGTTGGTATGAACTGAATCCAAATGAAGGGCAAAATATGAGTTGTGAAGCGGCCCTACTGTTAATTTAAAATAACTTCTATTTAAAAGACACCCAAAATATTGTGCCCTTTTCAAATTTCTCACTAAAGAGTGATGATCTTTGTAGCGCAGGGGCTGTTCTTAACGTTTAACTTTGAATCCGCGGCTCGAGATTTTATGCCCCCTCTATAAATTCAATAATTTTGTTATCTTTTCTCTTCTCCTTTCTTATTTTCTCTTCCTTTATTTTGCGCCGCCAATAGGGGGGCTGTTTCGGCCCCCCTCCCCTGGATCCGCCACTGAAAGACATAGGGGAAAAATGCATACAACACCACAAATTCAATATGCATGAAAAGAAATGCACACTGCTGTTAACCATTCAATAAGCCCTTTGAGAAATGCAGCTGTATTCTTTGGATAGTAAAAGTGGTAAAAATGGTACTTACCTGAAATGGACCTTCCTGACTAGAGGAACATCTAATGTATTGGCAATGTGAGCTACTAGTTGAGCTGTGTAGCACAGCGCTGCTGATACCTGGTGTCCAGGATTGTGAAGATCTAACTCTCCATCAGGTTCAGGGACATCAGGCTCACTGGTCAGTGCTGGACAAGACAGGAGAACAAGGGGTGAAGGTCATATATATTGGGCAAGTCCAACATATTTGGTCTTTCTGTGTCCCATTTGTTACCAAGTGTCCTGGCCCCATTTTACAAAACTTGTCATCAGTGACAAATGACAGTTTCTGTTATAAGCTAGTGCAATCCTTGCTCCTGCTTGGTTATCAGCAGATTTGTCACTGATTTTGGCATTTGTCATTGAAAATAGGCTTTGTGAAACAGGTCCATGGACTTATAAATATAATAAACACTGAATCTCTCATTCCCCTTGATAGTAGGGCTACAAATTGAATACCATCACTAGGTGTATCATCACTAGGTGTATCAAACTCCTTCATGAAGTCAGTCAAATGTGGGACAAAATTAATGGGACTTTCCCATATAGAGAAATTATCATACGTCAAGCTCAACAAAACAATTAAGTCTGTTAGATGGCAAACTACGACACTTACTGCATGCTACATACGCAGAATAATCTCCATTGGCTGGCACTCTGACATTTGGATGGACAATACTGTAATGAGCTTCTCCATTGTTAATGGTTTCTACCCAGCGACCTCTGACATAGGACGTCCTCCTGGCTTCTGCCAAGGCAGCTACTAGCTCGTCTTCTTCCGACTTGTCATCAGCCTCAGACTCAGATATCTGTCTCGCTTCCTCGTGCCAAGCCTCTTCTGCTGGTGCACTGTGGATGGATGGATGAATGACATGGAGTAGTTATAACTCACATATTAGCTGGGATGATGTCATTCTACCATTTCACTTACAATACTAATGATGAGATGGTGAAAATATTCTGATGATGCATACAAAAAAAACATGCAAAAAATTTAAACATACAATATTACAATACGATACAACATCTATGTGCTCTAGAAGTGCTTTGGGAATTATTTTGAGAAATAAGCTCCATTTAACTCTTACCAGCATGCAGTGTAATTAAACGGAATAAACCACAGCCCAATTTTAGTTCAATTCAATTCAATAATGGTTTATTATGCAATTTCAAAATACATGCATGATAATTGTCATTATACATGAAAAGCAGCAGAAGCTGGATTATTCATGTTTACATGTTGACATAATAAAGTGACAGGTTGCATTTTTAAATATTTATACGTTAGAAAAAAAGATTGTTAAAAATACATTCAAAATAACATTACACGTAATAACAAAAGATCTTGGAGATAAAAATGCCTTTCTTAAAACCATATAAACTGAGCTACCACTTTAGATATTCAAAATGATGAGCATTCATGTATTCCAATCAGTAAACATCATAACTTCATAACGTCACAAAATATAAAGTATTGTGTCAAAATAAAGATTTTGACACAGTTTCTCACACTTACGTATGATGTATTTCAGTGATGGGGAATACATAATGTAACAGCTGCTGTACTTTTTCCTGCCTCTTTGTTCTCAGTTGGTCATTTTTCTCTACCAGGGATTCTTCACGGCTGTCTATGTTGGTTCGAATGTGTTCTGTAAGATTTTTAAATACCTACAGATAATATATGTATAGCTGATGGCACCAAATTCATGTCTGGACTATCCCCAAGACAGTTATCCCTAACACCCCCAAACCCCTCCTGGTAAAGTCACGATATGAGGAGGGAGGGGGGGGGGGGATATCTACCCCCTTTGACAACCACTACCTAGGGTCATTACCAGGAACTATCTGTGAGATTGCAAGTAATTGGTAACCATGCAGGATGACAATTGCTCAAGAATATTTGGAATTTAGATATCATGAAAACTCTTGTATTTACTTCTAAGTGTTTACTTCTAAAAGTAAATAAGTAGTACCGTAGATTGTTTTGGCCCCTACTAAAGAACGTAGGTATATATATGTGAATTGTCCTTATAATATAAGGAGAAAATCATGTCTGAGTAACACATGGTCAGTGCTAAAATAGTGAATGCATACCTAGATATTTCTGGATTTTGAGCACTTTCTTGTTATGTTCATCTCTCTTGGCCTTAGCAGCTCTCACTTCATCAAGATGCTTCAGTATTGATTGCTTATCTAAGGGGAAAATGGAACAATAATCTTTGAGTACAATACACTACAAGCAATGAAACAATAACAAAAACCTTCCGTGAAGCTTTCTACTGAAAAAGCAAAGAGATGTGTTAAAATTTATAAATATGTGTATAAAATCACTGCATTACTGGAAATAATTTCAGTTATTACCATATGTACACAAATTAATCACCCTTCATTAAGTCACTGTCCAAAGCAATAAAACTGTTTTTTTTAATACACAAGTACATAAAAATAAGAAAGAAAAAGCTTAATATTTACCCTTTTCCACCATGGCTCTTCCATCCTGTATTGCCTTTTGAGTCCATTCTAACCTCCCCTTCATGAGTGACACCTCCCATTGCTGCATAAGAAACAAAAACAATAATAGCAATAACAAATTGATTAATAATAATTGGATTTAAAAGAGTGCATTGCAGCCTGATGGACAGATTGTACTAATGCCATTTATATTAAGTATTAATCCTCAATTTCCAGTCACACATGCAGTTCTATTTGCTTTCTAGCCATAGGTGAACTAAAATTTAACATCTGTAGCACAAAAATACTGCTGTGAAATCACATTAATTTGAGAAATATATCAATAACGAAGAATATATTTGAAATTATATACCGGTATCTGATTTTTTTGCATATACAGGAAACAATGATATTGCATATTGTTTTACCATTCTCAAAACCCAACTTCCAAAATGCACTTCCGGTATATGTTTTTAAATAAAGGTTCATCCCATCACCATTAACATGAATTAATATTTCGGGAAAAGAAATATATCAAAAATACATGCATAAATTGCATACCTTTTCAGCAACTGAATTCCTTTCCTTGAGTCTATTGACAAGTCTAGATATAAATGAATAATTACAGAAACAAAACAATAGAGCATTCGGTTATTATAACCAATTAGATAGGTATAAGACAGCCAGCAATCTATTTATTAGATCTATGATATTAAATAAAGATTTTAATATTATGTTAATAACTATTACCCTGGCTTTAGCAAAGCAGCTGCCACTCGCTCTGCGTTTCAAGGAATAAATTCCTACCAGTTGCCCATTTACCTCACCTTGGTGGAGTGTGGCAAATGGAGATCAATGTCTTCCTTAAAGTTATGATTTCTTGAAATTAATTACATACGCTGTAATAAATATATAATGTCTACTATGCTCACCAATAAACCACTTTAATACAATTACAATATAAAAAAATGACATAAGTTTATCAATCTACCATTCATTATTAAAGAACTTTGTATCAAACAAATAATATGTAAGGAAAACAGTTTAAAACATTATATTTTAGGCCATACAGAATTTTGTGGTTAATATATCCCAACAGCTTGAGATTCCAATTGTTAAGATACTTGACAAGTTAAACAAAAACAAAGATCTTCCATATATTTTGCATTCAGTTTAAATCTGTCTAGTATCTCGGGTGAAAATATTTTGAAGCTACGCATTTCCTGGTTGCTTCTGTAATCATCCTTACAATCTAGAACCATCAATATTCCATCTGATTGAAAAGACTTACTTTGATAATAATCTGTCTCTCTCACTTCTAAATCTCTGTAGTCTGTCAAGCTTTTCAAAATACCTGCCACAAAAATATGAAAATTCATTAAGAAATATAAGACATGCCAAATGATCATTAATCATCATGCTCAAAACTTTACTCAATCAAAAACATATCAG
>BEXV01001116.1:90366-101757 GCA_003118195.1 Hemicentrotus pulcherrimus | reverse complement strand
AGCCATGCTTTTTAGGGAACATGTCTTATCTGATGTTCTTCCACACTTGCATAATGAAAAATGATAAAGTTCACGAATTATTTTTCACCTCTTCCCACAACTCAACCTTCTCTTTAAGTTTGTTTTAAAGAATTTTGAACAATTATGTTAAATTTTCTTGATGGATCTTTTTCTCTTCTACCAACATGTTTACATCTTCCTCAGATTAATACATGATAAGAAATTAAGCCAAACAAGTAAAATTATTCATCATGATGCCATTCAGAATCTCTTCTTACTGCAAAGCCCAATTTCTGTACAACTCTTGCGTATTTCCTTGCAGCTAATCTGGAGTCATCTTCACTCTTTGCACCTGTACAGACCATCTTCCCTGAGCTGAAGATTAGAGCTGTGGTTCTTGGCTCACGTATCCTCATGATCACAGCTGCAAATCTCTGTCAAATGTGAAAAATTTGCATTTCATGAATTGATAATATCACTAACTTACTATGATCTTACACAATATTCAATGCAATCAATACAATTCACATTAATTAGATACGTATTGATTTATTATTCAATCAAACAAATGCCTTTCTGCTCCTTCTAAATGCATTTAACAGCAAGACACAATTATTAAGAATTCGTAATGCTGTTAATTTTCTTTCTCCTGAAGTGGATTATTAGAGAAAGGAGAAAAGCTCAGCCATGTTGAAGAAATATTATCGAGTCCCCTACCAACATGTTTACATCTTCCTTAGATTGATCCTTTTTTTTTTTATAAACAACAATGTTCAAGGCAAAAAAGCACACAGGTTTGGCAATATATTGTGCATCAAACATGACTGAAGTTGCAATTGCCTAATGCTATGAACTTTTCCAACAAATATATGGCGTTCATTTAAACAGAATCTATACCTTTTTAATGTGTCGACTCAATTTCAAACTGTTCGTTTGATTTCATACACATTCAAGTATCCTACCTTGGGGTTGTATTCTGCATTTCTTGCATGAAGGGCAATTTTCTTCAGATCTAGCCTGCAGTTTAGATTTACAGTTGAAACAATATTCCTGATATAAAAAAGAAAAATAAATGATACAAAATGGAGGTGCTTCTGAAAGTGAAAGATACTGCTTGCAGGAGCAGGGAACAGTGATTATTTTTTCCTGTCAAATAAACAAAGACATTACTCATGGGAGCATTATTAATAACATGAATAAGTAACATGCATATATGCAATGATGCAATCAACATCAAACATTTTTTTCTCCAAATTATTAAAGAAACAGAACTTTAAATGTAGCATTATCTTTGTGAAATCTTAGAGAAATTGACAACTTTTGAAATCAAGGATACCCCATCTCAGGCATTAGACCCTGTATTTAGTTCTTTTCAGCACCACTGTTTTTTCACTAATGAATTCTCCCATTTGCCTAGCTACAGGAACTATTCATTTTTAGTCAGCAATGGGGGAATTCCTCTTCATCTACAACAAAATGTACCCTCCTTGCACCTTAAATGTAGAGGACATTACACGTCACTGTACTTACTGAAGTTGTGGAACGATGCCTGATGACTCACTGCTAGCTGGTGTAGCTGGTGTTAATGGAGCCATGGGGGAGGGTGGAATAAAGCTGCTACCTGGAGCCAGGGACGACACGCTACCCACCGAGCCAAACGAGGGTGTGCCAATGGAGGGAACAGAGAGGTAGGACTGACTCTGCTGGGAACTGATCTGAGGGTAATGACTTCTCTGTTGCCCTCCATCCTGATTGTCCTGTGAACCATTTGAGAGAGTGAGAGAGAAATAATGTGTTAGATCAAGCAAACTCACCAATATTCTCTCTTTTTTTTAAACATTTACAGTTCTGCAGTTTTTTCAGAATCTGTAGATCTAGCTGGTTGCATTTTGTCATATTTTTTATCCAATGTTTTTTTTTACTCCTCTGGGCATTTGTTCAACCACTCGAAGTCATAATTTGAAGAAAAGGGTGATTTCTCGTCCTAACACAATCAAACCCCTCGGCGTATAGGGAATGTCAACAAATGTTAGTTTTATTAAAGAAATGACCCATATCAGACGGTAATTTCCGTCTAGACTAGATTTCTAGGCCTATCATTTTTACTAGTAGATCTCCATCTGGCACTTCGTCAGAAACCTATCCCAAATTTGACCCATAACTCTGGCTAGGAGAAACCCTACTAAAACATACCCAAAATGAAGTAAATATTCAGTAAATGTCCAAATAAAGATCATGAGTTAAAATTCATTATGTTTATTCTTCTTCTTCTTCAAATACAGTACAGTCCGCCATTGGCGTATGATCGTACCTTGTGCTTGTCAAGTGCAGAGTGTACAGTGCAAGTATTACCTGTTTTGTGTCAACTTTCTTGTTACTTTTGGAGTAGATATATTAAATGTATACTTAGATCTAGATCTATATCAATGTTTTTCCAAAAAATATATCAAAAATAACAAGAAAATTGAAACAAAACAGGTAACAAACATAACAGCTTTTAACTCATGATCTTCATTTGGACATTTAATGAATATTTACTTCATTTTGGGTATATTTTATTAAGAGTATCTCCTAGCCAGTGTTACGGGTCAAATTTTGGATAGGTTTCTGAACAAGTGCCAGTTTTTCTACCTGGTTTTTGTGAAGGGAGACGGGAACTGCTTGACTAGGATTGTACATGGCTGATCGTCCTGGTCAGTAGTATGTCGTCTTGAAAGCTGATCCTTGAAAACTCTTAGTCTCTTAGCCTCTTAATACTCCTAGGCTCAGCTTAGTCGGAGCTCAGCTTTGCTAGAGCCGCCTCGCTTGGCGATTCTTCGCACTGGCACCGCACTGCGCGCTGCATGCACTGCACTGTTTAGTGGTCAGCTAGCACGCTGCATTGTAGTCCGATACGTCAAAAATCGTGTCTTCCTTTGTCAACACCGGTCCAGAAATGATGACAAAATATCTCGTCAAACACAACCTGTTGGCAGACAGTTCACAATAAGTACATTCATCCCTTCTGGACTAATAACTTGTGCGAATATTAATGGAGAACGGGTAGTAGTCCTGTTAATTTAACTGGAAGAAATCACTTTAGGAGCGTTACTATATGCACCTACTTCGCGTATTTTTAATCAAACAGTTAAAGCGCCCTCACCGCTCAGTGGAGCATATCATGTTGTGTTCGGGTTCTGCGATACTACTGTGGATTGGGATCTAGATTTTCCCACTAAAAAAAATACAAAAGACAAAAAACAGAGGGCAAGATGTCGAAAGATAGAATAGCAGTGTTTCCATCTCGCATGTAAGTTCTTAATTTCATTTTTTTAAAATTGTTTTATTCAGCTATTCTTTCGGTAATTTATTTAGATCTAGATTATGCTGCGTTATTTTTATCAGTGTCATTCGGTCTTGTGACCGTGCCTATCGGCCCTATCCTAGGTGTGTTCTGTTGTGTGTGCTTTGAGTTTGAGAGTGGAGCTGGAATGACTCTTTTTAAAAGTAACCTAGCCATCCTAGCAATGCATATTAATATTTGCCTTGGTACGGTGTGGTGGAGATCAATGTTAAATCGTCCAGATTCTGGATTAACCAGTATGATTATGGACAAGTTATGACCTGGGTAGTCATTCGTTTACACTTTAGACTCTAGATCTATGTCCTTTATGCACATGTAATTTTTGTATGAAATCTCGTATTTGAATTATCGTATCAGATTCTGTGTGCGTGTGTATCATGAATATTTATGATTATAGACTACCCCTTATCGTAAGATCACCTTTTTTTGGTTAGCCGTGGGTATAATTTTTTTTTTTTTAATAATTAGAAGAAAAAAAAAAAATTCCAAGGGGGGTTTGAACCCCCGAAACCCCCCCCCCCCCCCCTGCATACGCCCCCGACTCTATGCGATAACTGCACTACACTAATGCAGTACCTGTATAGGCGGAGTGGGCCAGCTAAACATAATCCATCCTTTTGTTTTATTTGAGCTGTGCAATTTTCTTTTATTTCTTTTCTGAATTTGAGATAAGAATGTGAGTATACTGTACATGTTACAGAAGTGTACAAGAAATGAACAGATGGAAGGAATATAAAACAAATACATAGATCTATATACAATGACATTCGAGGATCTAGCTGAAACTATTCTCACTCAGGAACATCATTATTCTCCCTCTGGCCGATGGCCCTCAGGAAAATAACACTAGCTGATGTTTCTATGATTCAAATATTTTCAGCTAGATCGTCAACTCAAGTGTCATTGTATATTTGTATACTAGCGCATGACGTATACTCGTATAGGTTCCTATTGAGCCAATCAAATGCAGCGGTACGATGGCTAGGTTATGTTTAAAAAAGACACAGGCGGGGTATGGTCTGTCCATTCCAACTCGTATATGACTATGACTCCAGCCAGGTTTTTTTTTTTTTCTTCTTCTTTTTGCGTAGCGCTTTGGTTACAGTCAGTTCAACCTCCAGGCTACATGAAATATTGCATTAGCCTTGTTCATATTTACAATTACATGCACCGGTATCTGCCACCTATTCATAAAATAGCTGCAACATATAATTTTCCGGATATCATATTCATATGTTACCGCGATTGCAACATACTGTACTAGATCTAGTCAGACTAGTGGCAAATGGGAACAAACGGGTACCATCAAATAATGCTTTAAACCCTATTTTACATTTATTTTGCAGCTATTTTCCCTTTCATGACCTATTAAAATTATGTTAATATCATTTTAGCCAAAGCTGGCAAATACAAATGTACATCATGATCATACATTATGACATGTATGAACAGCATCAACAAAACAGCCATATCGTGAAGGGCTTGTGCAGTGAAGTATTTAAGAGTTCTGGGTTCATTGCACCAATCAAACCGTGGATGATCTTGTTCTACATCGTTCTTTTCTAAGTGCAAAATACCTAGTCATGATTGTCTTCTTGAGTTTTTGCCAAATTTGTGGGAAACATTGCTGGTGTGGCTAGCTCCTTAGTGGTTATTTATAGTATAGTAGTACCTATAGCGCATGATGTGCATCATAGAAAAAAAAACTAACACCTGGTGTCTGGACAAAGCAATTTCTTTGAGCAAAGTCTTTGCCACTCAACTTATATTTAAAAAAGAAATTTTATCATTTTCTTTCTTTTAAAGAGACGCATTTTGGTTCCCCGTCCAAATGCATATTTTACCACAATGCACCATATGGTGCTTGCCATTTACCATATTATTTGCTGATATAAGTATTGTACAAACATGGACATAAGTGAAAATGTAGTGTATTATTACAGAATGAAGTAGTATGAACAGTGGTCACTGGTCAGAGAAAATTGCTTACTGATGCATATCAGAAATGTTGAGGTATATGGGGATATGAGCAGGGTTACTGACTGGCAGTGATAAAACAAAAATAAATTAATGCATACATGAAGGATATCTAGTTGGATTTAGTATGATTTGATAAGTGGCACAAGAATGGTCATCGTTCTAAAGGACTGGCAAATTGACATGAAAGTTTATTTACAAGAATGAAATACAGCTTTTATATTTATATATCAAAGAAAGTACAGTTTATATTTATAAATTAAAGAAAATTACAGTGTCATATTTCCATTGTGAGATCTGTTCGATTAAATCCTGATCATTTGACTGATTTTCATGACTCAAAACTTCATTGATTTGTCTTTTCTTCTTTCAGTAACCTGCAGTTTATAGAGTCAACTTATGCACTAAACTAAAAATCAGTTAACTTTTTTCAAGGATATTTATTTTGTTCAGATTTTGTGTGGGTACACCAAATCTTTTGAGGAAAGCCTAAAAACTCAAAAGATGTATAAAAAAAAAAAAACTCCAACCAGTAAGATGTTTCCCTCTAGTTCTGTACATGTTAATTGTATGAATATTGACATTTTGGTTTCTATATCTTCTCTTCCATTAATTTGGAAATAGTTTCAATGAATTGAAAAAGATTAATTATTATTTATATTATTGATTCTCTTTAACAAAGTAGAACTGTCAGTCTTTTGTAATGTGATTGTTTTTTTTTAATTTATGTAAGGGCCCTGACTACCATGAAGATCAGGTTGAAAGGAGCACAGAAGGGCCACAGTCTTCTGAAGAAAAAAGCAGATGCACTCACATTGAGATTCAGACAAATCCTTGGCAAAATTATTGAGGTAAGAAGTACTATATATTCCTTCTACACTTCCCATAGTGATTATCAAATGAGGTGATGAATTTATGTATATTCATGTAAACATGTTTGCTGATCTAGGGTGCTTTGGTGTAGTACTCTTGTGGATTAGTCACCAGACTGTAGATCATAGGGTCATCCCTGTAGTATAATGTGCACCATTGTAACTGCTTGAAATAAGACTACACTTCACCATATACGAGACTGGGCTGTGTGGTATTAAATGTTTGAACCTAGATCACGTCTCACCGCCTCGTCTGTTGACTTACAGTAATTGTAAGGTAGTCTGAACATTACAATAATCCCAGCCCAGCACAAATGTCCTTTGGCAAGACGTTAATCTACATTTGCCACTCTCCACCCAGGTGTTAATTGGTTCCTAATATGTTTGAGAAGTAGTTACTTTGCTATGGTTATAACTGGGTTAATAATGTATAAGAACTATGAGAATCAGTTGATGGATATGAATGCTGTATAAGTAGCCATTAGTATTTTTATAAAACTGAGTATTTACAATTAATTCAATAAATTTGATTCTGGCATCTACTTAAAATACAGCCAATAATTAGTGTAACTTATTGAGCTTTGATGAAGGAGTATATATTTGAGCCTTGAGGAAGACTTGTACAATGTAGTAATGTTTTTTCAGTGGTGTATTTCAGGCACTGGTCTGGAAAAAAAACATATTTCCATGGAGAAAATATTTTCTTTTATTCTAAATGGAGAGTAACATGCATACGACTTTTAAAGAGAGATTTTGACAGTCTAGTGATCCTAAAAATTCTAACTTATTTATTCATTATCAGATTTTCTACATCTTTCACTGAACCACTTCTCTTGTTTTTCTTCTTAAAATCCATTTTGATGTTATGATCATGCTCCTCCCAAGTTAACATAGTTTTCGGGATACAATAAATCCCTTGTAAATATTCCTATTGGCTTGTTCATGTATGATCAAAGACATTTTGTGATAGGAACTCATATTGCTGTATGTGACCAAGCAGTAAGAGGGTATCATGCAAAGTGTGGCTCGGTATTCAACATACCTGACTAATGATATGAATAAAGCTTACGGTACTTGAATGACTGCATACAGGAAGTCTGACTGGAATCAGAACAAGAATTCAGAGGAAATAGAGATCCAGGATAGGGAGGAAACTCACTGCCATTCACATGTATTGAGATACAAGCATGTTTCATACTTTTTGTCATGGAAGGGATGAGCATGAAAGACAGACGAAATGAGAGAGAGAGAGAGAGAGAGAGAGAGGGGTGCACAGACAGATACATGTAACATTTTTATGACAAAAAGATGGAAGATATGAGAAAGAGAGAGTGAGTGGTGCAAACCGTTTTGTGTTATATGTGAAACTTCATAAGTCTACAATGGAAGTGATCACACACCAAGATTTTTAATATTTCATAATCTCTCTCATTAACTCCTTATCTTTACAGAATAAAACATTAATGGGAGAAGCAATGAAGCTTGCATCTCTGTCCCTTGCAGAAGCCAAGTTTGCAATGGGAGACATCAGGTAATTCAAGTCTTTTGCAACCCTTAATTCAGATTAGAGCTCATAATGTGATCATTTTCTATTTAATTGTATTAATTAATCATTAGACAAAGTCAATGTACTTTTTTATCTTTTGGTTGCACAGATTTTCTTAAACTTTTGTTAAATATTATCAACTTAACAAATGTATTTTTAAGATATTTTTTTATGATGACCCTTAATTGAAAAATGTGTAGGCCAGCTAATAGTAATTTAATTCAAAGAACCTAATGTGTATGGTGTCTAAAATAGAATGATTTTCTTTCTGTCATATTTCCAGTCACAATGTTCTTCAGAATGTAACCAAGGCCCAGACCAAAGTGAGATCTAAGAAAGAGAATGTAGCTGGAGTCAACCTACCAGTCTTTGAACACTACACAGATGGAGCCGATAGTAAGTAGCAATATGCACTTAGGTACATGTTCACATTTTAAAGATATTTAATGTAAACAAATGAAATTGTTTCAATTGTATCTTAACCATTCAATTTTAGACTAGAAGTTTCAGGCAAAGATTAATCATTTAAATGTGTTAAAGCTTGTTTTTTTTTACTTTTTTTTATCTGTGTGTTTGGTAAATATACATGGGGTTGCAAAAGGCCAAAATTTCAGACAAATCTTACATTTTTTTGTACCATCATTTCCTATGCGTTTATTTGTCTGTGTTTGTGTTTGTTTATATTTTTTTAGTTTTGTTATTGTTATCATCTTGATATCCAAAACAAAGTTGTCTGGTAGTTCACACATTCAACAAAGAGACTTTTTTTATCATGTATATTTTTTGGTTTATCGATATTACTTTGCAGCCTATGAACTGACTGGTCTTTCTCGTGGAGGACAGCAGATTGACAGACTAAAGAAAAACTATGCCAAAGCTATTGAGCTCCTTGTTGAGCTTGCCTCCCTCCAGACCTCCTTCATTACTCTTGATGAAGTCATCAAGATTACCAACAGACGTGTCAATGCTATCGAACATGGTACGTATGCAGGATGGGGGAACACTATCCAGGAAGAAGGATACACAAATTGACATTTGATGAATGGCATGACTTGTATATAAAATATTAAATCGCAAGAAAACATTATATTGAATTGAATTGAACATATTGATTTATCTGTCATACAACAGAAAAATACTTTTCCATTGGTTGAACTATAACAAAGATCATGTCATAGCAGAATTTTACATTACAGAGAAGTGTACAATGACAAATATACATTATGTGATCACAAACCAGTAGAAAATACAATATAGGTCTTTAGTCCTCCAAAAACATTCCCCTTTGATGTTTTAAGGCCAGTTTTTTTTTATCAATTTGAAGCAGTGATTGCAAATCTCTACTGAAAACTTTGATGTGGAAGATTATTTTTGACAGAAAATGATCCAAGAAAACATGTAGATCTCTAACTTGTTTATTTGCCCTTGTACCCCCCCCCCCTCCCTGTGCAGTCATCATCCCACGCATAGAGAACACCATCTCCTACATCACTACTGAACTTGATGAGCGAGAGAGGGAAGAGTTCTATCGCCTGAAGAAGATCCAGGAAAAGAAGAAGAAGATCAAAGCGAATGAAGAGGGGAGGAGAAAGGAAAGACAAGCACAGGGAGACTATGGTGATTCCAGGAATCTAATAGCTGATGATGTAGATGAAGATTTATTGTTCGACTCATAGTGTAACGTTAAGAATAGATAGTTATAGATGGGGAAATATATAGTAAAGAAATATTATATCTATATACATCAGTCTAGTTCATATGTTGATTATGAGCTGTTTTGTGAAATTCAATTTCTTTCCAAGACATTTCATTTAAAGCATGTAATGGGTTACTGGGAAAAGTATGTCATTTTCCCCCAGTTTCGTTTAGATAAAATAATACAAGAACTCAGTTGGTGATTATGTGTGTATTTACATGATATATAGTGACAATTTATAGAATCGGATTGAAAGTGATAATTAATGGAATTATAGTTATGAGGGGAGGGGTTTTTACAAATTCTATGGTTAACCTTGGCATGATTCCATTGAGTATCCCTAAAACCTAAAACCATGTGATTTTTTTTCTCAGTCAAAGTCTCAAATAGATAGCAACAATGTAATGAACAGTTATTTACAGCTGCTAAATATTTTTTGTAACCCAACATAATGTAGTTGAACAATATTGCATTATGTTATAGACAACCATTCATACCATTCACATTGTACAATTAAAGCGGAATTTTGTCTGCTTTAATCTTTTATGATGACGTAACACATTGTCTGTGTACAAGAAGTGGTACATGTTTGCTCCTTTAGTTTTGAATATTGTATTAAAGCTTATCTGCCATAGTTTACTGGAGGGATTAGAGCACCCTGCAAGGTCACTGGACAGATGGTTATCTCGTCAACTCAGCTCTCAGTTAACATAAGAAAAGGAGGATCATGGGGGACCAATGGTCACCGATTAGGTACTGTTTGTTATATAGAGGGCACAAGTAGCTACAAGTAGTGCAGTGGGCCTTTAAACAACTCCTCTTCCATGGTGTGTGAAAGATATAGTGTGAATTTCATGAAATGGAATTCTAGCAATCAATCAATGCAGATAGAGCAGTATGTTTATGTGTATGAGAAACGGTAGTTTGATACACTTGTATGTACAGTACCTATTGCATCATGTATGATACAGAGAAATCCTCTAAGTTTGCTTATGAATACTGTAGCAAAATTATGTCCTTGGTCTTTAAAAAAAAATATTACATGAAAATTCTTTGAAGTAGTTCTAACCTGACCTTGCTCGTTCAACTTTGCCGGGCATTATGAATAGGGACTTTTAGATTCGCACGAAGACAATGGGGAATGCTACGATCAACGTCCTTTTAATGCACTGCCTTGAATGGAAGTCACACCTTTCAGTCCACGCAAATCTAAAAGTCCCTATGCTACACAATTTCCTTGTATTGTTATGTATCTTGTAAGGCAACTAACTTGTAAAGGATTTTTGTTTAATCATGTTCATCTGTTGAAAACCAAGCCTGTGATAACTCAGGCAGGAATTTATGGTAAATATATGCAATACCAAATCAAATCAGACTTAGTGTGTTAACAATTAAACAATGTACGGCACTAACAAAAGCTGCTGGAAATCTAGCTGCCATGTCTTTATTAGTGTAATTGTTTACCGGTACTTTAGTTTGCCGGTAGATTTTATTATACGTTCCATTATGGGCGAGACTTGACAATCAAGGCCTTGTCCAATCTTTCCAATTATCAGTTTGTTTGCATCTACACCAATAACCCATCAACACAATTTATGAATATTTAGAGGTATAGATTAAAGATCATGGCAAAAGTGAGACCAGGCTTTGGTAAAACTAAATATGTAAGATGTAAACATGTGGACATGTCTTGTTTACGGTATGTATGTTTTTAATTCAATGTTCAGTACTGGGTGCTCAATTAGCAGAGATGACATCTAAAAATGACATCTGCTGTTTAAGTATGAAGAGATGCTGTATAAGTATGAAGAGAGCACTTTTTAAAGACCCTGTCCGAAGTGAAAAATGAAATAGATGAATTATATATAAAAGGAAAGCTAACAAGCCATAGATTACACTAATACCATTTATATGCTACTTTAGTGCCTGTCAGACGAGTAACAGCTCTCTGAAAACT